>JAJJWN010000108.1:0-175424 GCA_021655885.1 Fusarium abutilonis | reverse complement strand
GAATTCAGGTGCCTAACTAACATGTATATAGATACAAACGAACCTTGGGCGATCTACTTTCTGTGGCTGTGCCTTCATGATGAGAAGCCGACTGTTCATCGATTCCTGCTGGTGCTTTGTCACTCCAGACAACAGCTCCGATGTCGTTGGCCTCGTCGTCAATGCTCTAAATTTACCATGCAATTCCCTCAATGGTTTCGGAGCGGCCATTCGTCCCAGCAACAGACAAGCATCTACGCCTACCTGGCGTGTACCCAACCGACGCCTTACAAGCTCACTACATACTGGTTACGAGCAAGGCTTCCTCACACTGGGAAGTCTCCGTCATGTTTACAAGATTCAGGTTCAAAAGACTTTTCACAACTGCACGGGGATGCGCATATATCACCACGATGGCAGCCTGGAGGTCATGGGTCGTTGGCAAGCCTCAAACGATGCCTGCGACATTGTCGACATCTACGACTCTGCTAGCGGTGGCATTCTCCATGCCATCTCCGTTCACTATTTGTATCCCTGGACCAATGCAAATAAAAATTTTATTGTCAAGATTGTAGCTGGCGAACATCCTGAAGATGAGAGGGTGCAGACCTTTAAAGTCGACGAGAACTCGGTGAGTGCCTTGACGCTCAGATATCACCATTCTAACAAATCAGGACCTTTGCTGGTGGCTCGCAGATGGATGCTGTATCATCCTTCCCTGGGAAGGGCTGGTTAGCGATGTGTCACCTCCTGACGATGAGTCGAGCATTTGGGCAACCCGCGCGATCTGGACTTCAAAAGAACGAGAGAGTATCATTGAGAAGCGAGCCAGAATGGGGCCGAAACCTGAGGTAATCTGAACTTGGTGTTAGAGACGCGAATCTACAAAACGACAAAAGATGGATGATACTGATTTTATTCTCAAGTTATGGACTCTGCAGTATTCCTTCTTTAGCCCATTGGACGGACGGCTGGATTGAATTCAACAGCAGGTATATTCCACCATTTTAGCTGAGGGCTCGTCCAAGCTACATTGGATGTCCCAATTTACTCAAGACGCCTGCTCCTCAGAAAGGGTTACGGACCGAACCCTCGTCTCGTGGCATGACACGTCATTGATGTAACATCGCAGTTCTGTCTAGGTTGGAAGCCGAACCCTTTCCTCGTCTTGGCCATCTACCAATGCCGACTACCTCAAATTTCTGGTCCTCAGACTCTTGCGCGCAGGAACTGGGCTGAATTAAACAAAGTATGAGCCCATAAAATCACCAAAACGCCAGATATGCCTCACCTTGGGCCTAAGCCTACAACGCCAGTAGCGATATGTAGTTTTATACATGATCCGTGTACACAGAAATCGCATGATCCCCTCAGTAATAGTTGCGAGCCAAGGGCGACATGGTCCCCTTCTTTGTCATTTCCATATGGTCAGTCTGCCCACACACAGTGCTTCACTTCTTGTCGGCAAACTTTTGATGAATAGCGCGAATTTGCTCCTCGACATTGACGTTCTGCATGTGACCCAGTTGCGCTTGGCTCTTGGCGTCCATAGCACCATCGTAGCTGTGAATAGCAGCCTTCTTTCTGCGTGCGAGCTCGTCCTCGGAAATAGCCTGGCCAGTAACGGGGTCGAAGACGTCGCTACGTTGACTGGCAAGACGCTTGAGGTTGTTGGCTACATCGACATGAGAGATGTTTGACGAAGCATAGCGCGAGTCTGCTTTGGCCTTCTGTTCTTTCCAGCTGGGGTCAAGAAGTTCAACTAAGAAACGGTTAGCATCTTGAAAGTTGATGGGGAGAGAAAGTACGCACTTCGCATGTGAGCCTCAAGCTCGTTCATAGGAATCTGCTGCTTGCAGTTGGGGCACAGTGCCATTTGGGCACCCTGCCTATTGGCTGCCTTCTGAGCTGCACGAGGTACGTAGTTCTCCTTGATCTTCATAGGAGGAGCACCACCACGCGCCTCGGCAGCAGCCTGCTGCTTACGCGCTTGCTGCTCTGCGCGCTCCTGTATACGGCGCTCCTCTTCTTCTTCCTGGGCAGATCGCTGTGGTTGTTGTGGAGCAGGAGCATATGGCTGTAATGGAGGAGGCATCTGAGCGGGCTGATAGGCTGGTTGTTGCGGAGCGATAGGATAGGGGGCAGGCTGGTTGGGATAAGCGTTGTAGGTGGTGTCTTCGTCGGGCATAGCTTCTTCAATTCGAAGGTTGGAGCTGATGGATGCTTTGTTGCGATCTTCAAGGGATGCGTATTGAAGGTCGGACAGGTTGGTCGGAGGTGGGAGATTGGCATGCTCGTCGGCCTCATTAAAAGTGATGGTTTCAACAACGACGAAATCACCCCAATCGATCTGCGCAAACTCCTCCTTCTGCTTCTCTTCCTCTTCCTCCTTCTTTTGACGTTCAGATTCGACGTATTTGGCATACTCGGCTCGTTGCTTGGCGCGATTTAAAACAAGAAATTTATCATTGATATTGGCCTGGAGCTCCCTTATGCGCTCTTCCTGAAGCTTTCCACCTTCTCCACTAAGGCCACTCGCGCGCAATAGTGTTGTATATTGGTCGACAATGTGCTGGAAGAAGTTATGGAGGGTGTGGTTAGGGATGAGAAATTGAAACTGTGGGTTGCCGGCTTCACGCTGAGCCAGCTGCGTCATGAACTGACGTCCATTCTTTGCGACAAAGAGAGCTGATAGTTGAATAACATCCAGGTCCTTTCGATTGATACGGGGCATTCGCGCGGAAAATTGGAAATCGGCAGGCTTCGGGGGTCCCTTGGGCTTGGGAGGTTCGGCAGCAGGTTCACCCGCGCGACCAGCAGCAATCGCTGTACCGCGTCCACTCTTGACTTCTTCGAGTCGCCATTGATAGAACGAGTGATAAGCATCGGAAGGGTTGAGGAAGCTGAATTTCGGGTTGGAGCGCTCCTTGTCGCGGATGCGATCCTCGAACACGGCGCCGTTGCGCGCTACGTAACCGGCTGTCTTTTCGAGAACATTTCGAATCTCGCGTGGAGGAAGAACAACGCCCGCAGGAGGCTTGATATCGTCGAGAGTGGATGCGGCGGCATCGCCGTTGGTTGTTACGGCTGCCATTGTGACGAGGACGCGCTGAAAGGCAGAGGCTGATGGAGCTATAGTTGGAAGGCGACTTGGAATTTTCGAGGTGTCCTGGCGACGCGAAACTTAGGTCGGACAATCATTGTTCCGCTAACGGCAGATCGTCCACTTGCATTACCCTGGAATTTAACTACCTACCTAGATACATACCTATACTGATCTTTACCGTGTACTACTCTGTTAATCGCAATATGATCTTCTAATCGTAAGGAAACCTTTTTTTTTTTTTTCAGAAAGCGAAGAATCGTGACTAGATATGAACTTTATAAGCGGATGAAACCAGGAAATGAGTGATATTACTCTTTTTGGTCGTTGTCATCATAGTCATTTAAAAACCATCTCAATACTGCTTTGTGTAGTAGATCGACTGATATTCTTTAATTTTTTCTTTCTGCTGTCGCATTAATCTACAGACGTTCTTTAAAATTGTGTACAATACCAACAGTTAGTCCAGCATACGACGATTTGTTAGTAACCCATACCTGATTACGGATGGTTGCCAATAAAGTTGTTGCAGATAGCGGACGGTCAGGGTAAACCTACGCACTCCTAACCAGCTGAAGGTTATAAAATCCCACAAAAATGGCATCTTATCTGGTTGGCTATCCTTGAACTTGGATCCTGATCGGCTACCCAGTTCGCAAGTCATAACCGAAGTCGAGTCTCGGCCAAGGCTTCCGCTATAGGTACTCGCAAGTCAACCATCAAGTTACCTTGAACTCCCAAGCCGGCCGGAACCACATCTAATAAGCCCATCCTAGCAAGAGTGATGGCCATCAACCACCAAGATCTTCAGATTGAGCCGCAGTAGTGATGCTAATGTCTTGAGGCTTTTGCCTATCACTCGAGACCTTCTCACTCCCTCAAATGGTTATAAACAATTGATCTTCCGCCCAGAAAGCACGCCTGAACATGAACCCTCTTCACGAATATCCCACCCAACCCGAACAATCGTCAGCATCGTCCACGCTGACCGGATCAACAATACAAACTTTCTTCCGTGATCACATTACTTATATGCAGTCACCACGATTTAATCAATTGCGCTCCTTACCTCCTTATGTTTTGGGACACTGAGCTGATCAGTCGCTTTTTATTCGCTTGCGCTGAGCATAATCAGCAACTACAAAAACTTCTTTGGCTTCATCGTTCAGATATAAATCTGGCCAGGCATCACGCAATCTAACAACATCATATGAATTTGTTTCCATACTCGCGCGGCCAGGGAAGTCAGTGAGATTGTTCTACAAAACCGCAGGAATGTGTGGTATTACGGCTCAAGGGCGACTTTGCTACTACCTAACCTAAACCACTTCAACGAACGGGCTAGCACCAACTTGACAATTCATCAACCGCCACTATCAACTTATTAGCCAGTATTTTACCAATCTATCAACAGCATGCAATCCATCCTCTTATCTCGTCGCGAGAGCCCATTTGATCTTCATTCAAAAGCTTTATCTACCCCGCACTAACACGCTTACAACTGCCACGGTGAGGTCGGTATTTTCTCCGATCTAAACCTTATCACTAACATCCTTCAACATACGAATACTACCTGCACATCGGCATTCGGCATTCTAATCTCTACGTTCTAGACCGCTATCAAGCCCATCAGTATTATCATTAAAGGCACAGCTTATACATCTACCCATCCATCGACCTCGGTGGGCAAATACCGCAAAACTGGGTCAAACACACCCCTTGTCACATCCATGACATATCAGAAAGCGTTGTCCGGAACAGCGTTGAAAGTAACACGTTGCAATGGAGTTTCCAACATGGAGAGACTCGGCCCTTGAGGCCATCTCTAGTTCTATGTGTCACGAGAGATCCACCTGGTCTGAAGATGCCAGTGTCTTATTAGTACTACTGTCATTCTTCTCCCCCTGCGAGAAAATACCCTTGGACCTTCTCGTACGCGGGTCGACAGCCCGGAAACGCTGGACGGCCGAGGGGGAGATTGAACTGGTCGATGCGGCCAGGGTTGGTCTGGCTTCAGGGTTAGTCGACCTGCTGGCGAATACCCAAAGGCTTGAAAGAGTCTTTGGTGAGCTGTGCCAATCTGCGGCTGTGCTCAGGCATTCTGATGAAACATACCATCTGAATGAAGATATGTCGGCGCGGGTCCATCAATGTGTCAATTCAGATGCGCTGTCGTTTTGGCGACAACAAGCCTTGATTGTAGCATACAGGGCTATCCCTTGGAAATACATCGAGTTTCCGTGAGTTCAAAGTTGGCAACCATTGAGCTCGAACCACTGACTTGAGATAAGTGATCCTGTGGTTAAACTATTCCTACCACATCTACACCATGTCACCGAGGCGTTCCAGGACTGTTTTGATGAGTTGCCTACAATCACTAGAACTGACTTTATGCTCACGCTTATCGAGGCCTCTCGGTTTCCGGACATGGCTTGGAAATATTTTGCAGTTGGTCAAGCAGAACTGGCCGCTGGACGACTCAAAAATACACATCTTCGCCTTTGTATTGGGCAGAGCAAGGCGCTTTTGGGACGCCTTAGCGGAAATATGGATGAAGCTACCAGTAGTCTTCAGGATCTTTTGTCAAACGACCCAGCAGCCTCCATAAACAAGCGAATACATTCGGAACTTGGCGTCGCCGTCATCCAGAGCTCCTTGAATTCCATTCAAATCGCAGACCTTGTCACTGCGCAAAAGCTATTGGAGGATTGGAATCCTCTTGATGATGATCCATCTCCTCTGGAGGAAATACTGTGTTTCCGCAAGTACTCGTTGCTAGGAAGGGTTATGCGATACCAAGGCAACTTTAGCAACTCATTCAAGCTCCTGGAGACGGCGCGTGAAGCGTCACAGAAGTCGGGTCAACTCGTTTTTGATGAAGATCTCCGAGATCTTACATGTGACCTTGCAGATGCTTTGCGAGAACTCGACGAGCCTGTTACTGCTGAAGAATATCTTCGCGCGGAAATAGTACGGCGCACCGAAAGACCTGATCCCATGCCCGGTAAATCTCTCTTGGAACTGGCCTTGGCCGAGTCTCTCTTTGCCCAGGAGCGATACGAAGAAGCAGAAGAGATATGCCTCGATGTTGCTTCCCGGCTCAGTCTTCTCAAATATGAAAGGCTGCGGGTTTATGTCATTTTGGCAAAAATATCCCATACGAGATTAGATTATGAACTCGCGTTGTCACGATGGAGCGAGGCGCTGCAGGTACTGCAAGAATTTTCCTTGGTGGATGGACAGGTTCAGGCGGTCATTTCTACATCTGTAGCTGATGTATTGGACGCTCAAGGCCACAACTGGCTCACACGAGAATCTCCAAGAAGGGCCTCCCTGTATGAAATGGCGAAGCCACAAGGAGTTCCGCATTGGATTGCTGGCTTCCGACAATGGGCAGACTATCTACAATCCAGAGGAGGTTCAGCGTGAGTTGTAGTTTGTCTATGATATTTGTCGAGAGTTGATGCATACCTAGTAAGGCATGAGCTTATGAAGGGGGTGGAATTTAAATACCCGACAGAGGCAGCTTAACCACTTGGGCAGCGATAAATCGATGCCAGGTAGATCAGGGAAGAATTGAGATATATGCTTAGGCTAAAATTCTTCATAATTCTGTCATATACTCCTAACACCTCGATTATCTATCTTCTGGGCGTTTAAAGGGCTATACCATCAGATGTGGGCTAAAACACGCGTTTCAAACTCCTACGCATGGTACCTTGGCGATCATGGGGAGAAAAGGGGTTCAGCTTCGTACCTAAGGTTAGCCGCATCGCGCTTGTTTGGAGCTGGAGCCACATCTGAGTTCAAGGGATGCATCCCTGTGTGGCTGCAATACCTAGGTCAGAGCCATGATAAGAGATTCTAACACAATACTTAGGTATGTGGTTAGCTTTAAGCCAACTCTTGACCCAATTCGAAGCTCTTTCTTAGAATCAAGCCATTGTCGATCATTAACGCCAAACACGTTCGTGGGAGCTGAAACCAGTCGAGTTGCTGTCAAAGAGCTATCGACAATGGACGCTATTCATAGGTCGGGAAGCTCTGTTCTGGGGTTAGCGTGGCGGGGACCACAGGGGATCTTCACGGCCGGGGCCGGGTCTGATTCGCTGCAGGGGTCAAGTTTTAGGGAGAACCTCCACTGGGCTGACCTACCTAGGTACCTACAGTTGACAGGTACGTTCCTGTTGTCGAAAAGGCCACTGTAGCTACAATTTTTTGAACAGGAAGGAAGTGACACGCGCCTGCTGCAACCATCCAGTCCCGATCACCAGTTCCAGTTGCAGGCATTCTCAGCCCAGAGCCCGTAAAACTACCTACCCAAGGTGGGAGGGTGTGCTAACTAACGTTAAACGCTTTCTATCCCCTGAAGCTTCATCCCTCGTTTTCTTCTTCCCTTTTTTTTCTTTTCTTATTTCTTGCAACCCTCCCATCACCCACAATCCTCTCCCAGGCCTACCGCTGATATTCCATCATAACGGCGGCCTGCGATTCAAGTTTTGGGTCATTTTCTCTTCTCCTTTTTATTCTTTTGTCATCTTTCTGTTTAAATCCCTGTTCATCGATGAGGTGTCTCTAAACCCTCTACCGGTTTCTATTCTAGCTCTCCTTCAGCATCTTTCGTTACTTCGAACGACTCGATCGTCTCCGACTTAGATACAACGTCCCCTTGCGATCGAATTGACCCGAACTGAATATCGACATTCGATCACCATGGCTCGTACGAGGGGTAAGAGTCCCCAACCGCCCGTCAAGGCCTCGACGCCTGTGATCGAGAAACAGCAACCGATTGTGGCTTCTCCACCTCAGCAACAGCAGCCTGCTGCCACCTCAAAGCCCAAGACCAAGAACAAGAGCAACAAGTCTACTTCGTACCAGTCCGAGGGTGTTGAGGACAACGATGTCTTCCTCCTCCCCGTCTCAGACTACTGGATCGTTCTCGCCCTTATGGTCGTCGCTACCATTGTTCGTGTCTACAGAATCTATCAACCTACAAGTGTTGTCTTCGATGAGGTCCAGTACGTCTCCCTAGCTCTCTGGAGCTCTGTTACAACTTCAATCCCCCTTTCGTGCTCATTGAGTGTGCTAACCTGCGTGTTTCTACAACAGCTTCGGCGGTTTTGCTACAAAGTACATCAAGGGCAAGTTCTTTATGGACGTTCACCCTCCTCTGGCCAAGATGCTTATTGCTCTTACCGGATGGCTTGCTGGTTTCGACGGAAGCTTTGATTTCAAGGAGATTGGCAAGGACTACATTGAGCCTGGTGTTCCCTATGTTGCGATGCGAATGTTCCCTGCCATCTGCGGTATCCTTCTGATTCCCTGCATGTTCTTTACGCTCAAGGCTGTTGGCTGCCGCACCATGACTGCGGCCATGGGCGCCGGCCTTATCATCTTTGGTTCGTCTTCTTGACTGCTTTATCCACACTCGAGATTTGGAAACTGACTTCTTGCAGAGAACGGTCTACTGACCCAGGCCCGTCTGATCCTCCTCGATTCGCCTCTCGTCGCTGCTACCGCTTTCACTGTCCTCGCCTTCTCCTGCTTCACCAACCAGCATGAGCTTGGTCCCGAGAAGGCGTTCCAGCTCAGCTGGTGGTTCTGGCTTGTTCTCACCGGTCTTGGTCTGGGTATCACTGTGAGCATTAAGTGGGTTGGTCTTTTTACCATTGCTTGGGTCGGCGCTCTCACTCTGGTCCAGCTCTGGGTCCTTCTCGGTGACCACAAGAACGTGTCTATGGTACGTATACCTTGGCCTTGAGCCTGACGTGATAACTAACTTTGATGCAGCGTCTCTTCGCCAAGCACTTCATGGCCCGAGCATTCTGTCTCATCATGATCCCCCTCACCTTTTACATGGCCATGTTCGCTATCCATTTTGTCTGTCTTCAGAACCCTGGCGACGGCGACGGCTTCATGAGTTCCGAATTCCAGGCTACCCTCAACAACAAGCGAATGAAGGATGTCCCCGCCGACGTTCTGATGGGTAGCCGTGTCAGTATCCGCCATGTCAACACCCAGGGTGGTTACCTTCACTCTCATCCCCTCATGTATCCTACCGGTAGCAAGCAGCAGCAGATCACACTGTACCCTCACAAGGATGACAACAACATCTGGCTGCTCGAGAACCAGACCCAGCCTCTTGGAATCGACGGCCAGCCCATTAACGGTACCAAGGCCTGGGACGCCCTTCCTGAGCCCCAGTATATCAAGGACGGGACTATTCTCCGACTTTACCACAGCCCCACCCATCGCCGTCTGCATTCTCACGATGTCCGCGCTCCTATCACCGAGGCTGATTGGCAGAACGAGGTTTCCGCCTACGGTTACGAAGGGTTTGAGGGTGATGCCAACGATTTCTTCCGCGTCGAGATTGTTAAGAAGAAGACCTACGGTGCTGTCGCCAAGGAGCGCCTTCGAACCATCGAGACCAAGTTCCGTCTTGTCCACATCATGACTGGATGTGTTCTCTTCTCCCACAAGGTCAAGCTCCCTGATTGGGCTTCAGAGCAGCAGGAAGTGACTTGTGCTCGTGGTGGTACTCTGCCCAACAGCTTATGGTACATCGAGAGTAACTCCCATCCTCAGTTGCAGGGTGATGTTGAGAAGGTCAACTACCGCAACCCCGGCTTCTTTGGCAAGTTCTGGGAGCTTCAAAAGGTCATGTGGCGAACTAACGCCGGTCTCACTGATTCTCACGCCTGGGATTCCCGTCCCGAGTCGTGGCCCATCCTCCGCCGCGGTATCAACTTCTGGGGTCGCCAGCACACTCAGGTGTACCTCCTTGGAAACCCCATCATCTGGTGGTCTTCTAGTATTGCCATTGCCATCTGGGTTGTTTTCAAGGCGATCGCTGTCCTCCGCTGGCAGCGCAGCTGCAACGACTATTCCAATACTACCTTCAAGCGATTTGACTATGAGATTGGTACTTCGGTTCTCGGCTGGGCTCTCCACTACTTCCCCTTCTTCCTGATGAAGCGTCAGCTCTTTCTTCACCACTACTTCCCTGCTCTCTACTTTGCCGTTATTGCTCTGTGCCAGCTATTCGATTACGCCACTGCTCGTGTTCCCGGTGTTGGCGCTCGTGAGACCGCTGTTATCAACCGAATCGCTACTGTCTCGTTCCTTGTGCTCTCGGCCGCTGTCTTCACCCTCTACTCTCCTCTTGCCTATGGTAGCCCTTGGACAAAAGCTGATTGCAAGCGCGTGAAGCTGTTCAGCACATGGGACTTTGACTGCAACACCTTTTTTGATAGCGTAAGTATTTCCGTGATTAGTGAACGAACATGAAACGAAAGCTGACTAACTCGGTTGACAGTATGATAAGTACAGTGAGGTCCCCTCGATCAGCTCATCTGTGGTCCCCACTACCTCGGCAGCCAAAAAGGTTCAGCCCAAAAAGGAGGCTCCTGTAGTCGACAAGAAGCAGGAGGCTGGCATCTCTGGTGCTCCTGAGGCTCAGCCTCACGTTGAACACCGAGTTGTTGCAAAGGAGGAAAAGGTCGAGTACAGGGACCAGGATGGCAACCTCCTTGACCCCGAGAAAGTCAAGGCCCTCGAAGGCAAGGTTGAGTTTCAGACCAAGTACGAGACCAAGACACGTGTCGTTGACGAGCAGGGTCAAGAGATTGAGGAGCCTGCAGGCGGCTGGGAGCAGAACCTCGACGCCGGTGTTGCTCCTCCTCATCCTGATGTCGAAGGTGTCGACAGTGAAACCGTCAAGGGCAAAGCTGAGGAAGCTGCTCCTCCCCAGGATGTGGCTGCCAGTAAGGATGGCGAGAAGGAGGCTGAAGAGGCCAAGGCCAAGCCTGCTAGTGAGAACCAGCAGGATGCTACTGTCAAGGATGAACTTTAGAGAATTCTCAATCGCTTTGTCCCAACCGGCTACAGCAGCCAGCCAGCAATACCTTCACTGCACCCCATGGAAACTGACTCTATACAAACCTTGCCGGGCATCCTGTATTATCATGTACTCTATCACTTACGACTTATGGAGGGTGGGAAATCACCGGTAGTTTCATATTAGAAAGGAGGGAGGGAGAACAGTTTGTCACGATTTCGAAACAGAAAATCACCAAAACACAACCGAAAAGAAGGGGGATTGAGGTTATACAGAACCAGAACCATAACGTCAGGCTTCGACGTATTCTCATTTGTTAGCATATGTCGGGGAATATTGTGGCACTGATGCGGTGTCGGCAGATGCACAAAATTATCATCTAATACAACTTTCCAGATTCAAGTTCGAACAGTTTCTGCTCGGGTCCAGAAGTGACCATCATAGAGGATTAGCAGTCATAAGGAAGAGCTAGCAGCTCAACATCGCAAAAAGATTAATCATAGATGTAGTTGGTATCATATCTATTACTACTACAACTAATGGCATCGTCAGAGGGCATGTGTGACGGCCGCAAGTAATCTAATAAGTATAACTGGTGCATGCCTGTGTGTTGTGTGTTATGGTTGCGTATATTGACAACCCGATCGTGACGCTCTGGACAGAAGCAGAGGACAAATATGTCATTCCAAACAAGGAAATCCATTCCCCGACCTTTTGCGCCGCCCAACAATGAATGATGCATATATTCCCACGAAACGCCAGTAATGAAGCCCATCCACGCAGCCCATAAAAGATCGATCGACCCATTGCTCGCTTTCTTCCATCCTTTCCATCCAAATTCCATGCCATATTCGTTCCAGTAAAAAAAAGTATTGGGAGGGCTTCTTCCGTCCCCGAGCTCTTTGATGGCTATAGCTCTGCTGCATGTAGAGCAGTAAAGCCAGGGTAAAATCCAAAACAGTGAATGCAATCCTGTGGCCCAAAATAGTACACATAGTAATACACAAAGCCCACAACGGTGCTGAAACCGTCAGATCGAAGGGGCTTTAAAAGGATGTTTATTCCGTTAATCCGTGGTTGGGATCGTGATAGATAGTCGCTTCGTTTCCTCCGAACCTGATGCGCTCTTCACATCGAGAGACTGCACAGAGCTGCGTACACTCATTGCACCGTCCGTCTGCGAAGGGGGTGTATGGGGCTCCTCTACTGGACCGCTCCTTGTCGTATCGCTCCTTGTTCGTTCCATTGTCATCGGCGGTGTCTGAAAACCAGGGACTTCAAGATGATCCGACGTCATACTTCCCTCGTGGCTGTTTCGTGGGCTCTTTTCCAAGTCGACAGAAAGGGGCGCCTGAATGCTTGGAACAACACCACCTCCAATCCGAGACCAAAACATTTGCTCTCTGAGTCGTACGCTCTCCTCCCAAGCAGCCTTCTCGTGGTCCTCATTATCAGCTCGCCAATGGCCATCTTTCACCATACGCAAGAAACCAAGGAAGTCGCATGTAGAACGTATGCGGCTGAGGCAGTACTTGCACAGAGGGTGTCGTTGAGCAGAATCAGTCTCACTCGTCCGGAATCGGTGGGTTCGTAAATATTTGGGATCCTTGCGGGAGTCGCCACAAAGGGAACATGGATAAAATTGGGGTTTTGTCAAGGCAACGAGAGACCCAGAAGTTGGCACAGGCTCAACGACCAGAGATCCGTCGGCAATCGAGGTAATGACGGATCGACGTGCAAGCCAAGACAAGCCTGGTGCCTGGTCAAGACGAAGGGTTGGCTCGATGTCCTCTGCCAGAACCCGCTTATAAAACTTTGTTTCCTTCAAGCTTGGAAGAGGGGTAGCAGAGGCGTTTGAAGTAGCACTGACGGTCGAAGCAGGTGTGTTGGGGGACTGCGGAGCACTTCCGGGAGCAGGAATTGGTGTGCCGAGCGAGGTAGTAGAAGCATTTGAGGGGTGAGCACTGGATGTCGAACCCCCAAGGCCGAACGAAGTCAAGGCGTTCAGAGCGCTCACCGACCCTGAGGATACACGGCTACCAGGTCGGTTTCGAGATGTTCGTGCCAGGCTAATAAAGTCATCGTATGACGCTAGGTCAGTCCGTAAAACAGGTTGAAGAAGATGGGTGAAGCTTGTCGGGTGAGCAGGCTCGACGGCGGCACCCCAAGGTGAAGGGGCTGGTTCTTCCGTAGATGGTCGACGATCGTCCCGGGAATCTGACTTTGTGAAGCCAGGGGAGGATGGGGCAGTAGGGTTAGTATGATCGTCTCGTTCGGAAGCCATATGCTCCATGACATGCTTGAGCTCTATAAGTTGCTCCTGTTGTGATTTCAGAATACTCTCGGTATCGGCAAGCTGAGACTTGAGCTGGTCATTCTTGCGTTGTAAAGCCTCGTGATCAGCTTTGGCCTCCTCCTTAGCAGCAATCACCATCTTGTTTGCTTCCTCAAATAGGGCAGCAGTAAGGTTCTCAAGCTCTTGTTCAATCTTTTTCTTTTCCGTTTCCGTGTCAAGTCGCTTTTGGCGTTCCGCGGCTATTTTGGATTGCCAAACCTTCTTTTCAGCCTCAACGGTTTGTTTCCGAACCCAGACGTCTCCAGCCAGCATTTCGCGTTGTGATGCATTCTGAGTCTCTAGCGAGCGAATGTGGTCGCGTGCAGCGTCGAGCTCGTGGCGAGTTGCGGATAAGGAGTCGTCAAGGAAGGTCTGGTGATTAATGGCATTGATGAGTTTATTGCTGAGTGTGGCGACTTCATCGTTAAGATCAGGGTGATGATTGGGGGTCGCGGCACGGCTGTCATCGGCCGGGCTCATGGCACGACTCCGGGGATCAGGTATGGTGCTCATCTCATCACTAAAGTCGTTGGGTGTATTTATTGAGCCAAGAGGTAGATGTATTGAGGAAGAGGATTTGATCGGCGTGTGGTCGGGGATGAGTGACGGAGTTCGAGGATGGTAACTAGGGGAAGCTGCAATTGAAGAAAGTGACCGAAAATGTCCTAATGAACGCCTTGTTGCCGGTGACTTTGTCACTAGAGGCTGGCTCCAGCCGGCAGCGGCGGCGGACATTGGAATAAATCTACAACACGTAAGCTCAAGCCGCGAGACGGTAGGTAAGGTTTAAAGATAGAGTTTGTGCAGAACAAAAAGTATGGTAGGAAAGCAACAGAAGATGTGGTAGGCGTCCTGAGTCAGGAATACAAGAAAGGAAAGAGAGCAAAAGGGCAAACGTACGAGTCCATTGTAATTGGGCGTGTGGTGTGTGAGTGTGTCAGTTGGATACGTCGTGTGCTCTCGGCCCAGAGAGACGTGACCTGACCTAGCCTGACAAGTCGAAATGAGACAATAAGTCAACGATCAGACTTGAAGAGAGTCAAACCCACAGAGAGATGAGAAGTTGAGGAGTGGGAATGTAGAAAGACGGATCCTCCGGACCCGAGGAGTGACGACGAGTCAAACGGCCTGAGGGCGAAACGGGGGAAGTAGGTAGACGAGAGGAGACGGGAGATAAGAGACCCGAGCGAGTGAGACTGCGGCTTAAGATTGCGCGAGCCACGTTCCACGACTGAGGGCGTTTGACTGCCCAAAAATGCTGTGGCTGATTCGTTTCTCGCTGCTGTCGCCCTTGTTGAGGCTCTAGCAGGACGAAATGCGTAAAAAGCAAAAGAGAGAAAGAGAGAAGAAGAGGAAGCCTGTTTGTGCTGGTACGAATACGTAGGTATCGTAGCACGGGCGGCCGCGGTCCCTGGTTCTCCACAAGCTTGTGAGATGGAGATGGGCCCCAATTCGAACAAGTCGTGTCGTATCGTATCGGTCGCGGATCGTAATTGGGAGGTGGAGTTTTGAGACCGTTTGAGAGTAATGATGTCGACGCAGGAAGAGTAGATATTGAGAATGTTTTGCCCGATGATGTTTTCCAAGAAATGGAAAGGGGTTCAATACAAGTAGGTACGACTCTGTGGACTCATGAATCGTACCTTCTGCATGTCCCTTTCTTTTCGCCTCACTCACCTGTCGTGCTCGAAGGAAATGGGCAGGAGCACCAGTACGAACAGGCGAGGTACCTGCTTGGCGTCGGCCAACCAGATGTCAGAACGCCAGCAGGGAAGGACAGGTCGAGGCCTTGGTTTGCCCAACCGGACGCTTAGGAGAAACACATGCGCCACGATCGCAGGGATCTAACCGTCTAAGAAATGGACTCCTCTATGTATGTAGCCGCCCTTGATAGTGTCTGATGAAGATGAATTTAAAAGTCATTTATATGATGTGAATGAAGTTTTTCATGTCTTGGTGTGCAAGATCAAGTTTTTCCTTTCCAACTTAGGTTCTTGCGGCCCTCTAAATCATGGAGGCATTCCGAATCCTGTGCTCTCTGACCACAAGAGAGCCATCTGCTGCAAGCCACGTTATCACATCGCAAGCGCTTGACGCTGTTAATCCTTGTTTGGAATAGCCAATACTCACAGCCATTGCGGTGATCAATAGATAGGTACTTCAACACGAAGTATTGCTGCGCATGCCCATCGAGCCGAGCCCAACGGGATATACGCGTTCGCAGCAGAGCCCGTGCGCTAGCGATTCAAGGCAGGGGCCGTTCCAGCGCCCTATCCGGGATTCAATTCGATTTTTTAGTGAAGCTCTGGTTGAATTATCGCCAAGTTCCACGCAGGTCCAGATCTTGTCTTTGACCAGGCTGTCGGTTCTCGTCTGTTAAAGTCTACCGCCATAGCTGAAAGCTACGAGCTCAAAGAGGAAAGGAAGTCGAATGGAGGAATTCCTACTGAGTCGTGATGGGCGATAAAGGAGATGGGCAGCAAGTTGACAGTGTGAGGTGCACTAGGAAGGGATGCTGTCATCATTTGTTAACCAATTGCTGCAGGTAAAGTGTTTCTCCAAAGTCCCTCTCTTTTCTCTTAAGAAAAGTGGACGCTGATGACGGCTCCATTAGATCAATCAAGCTCAGATTGACTGGGGGCTCCCTGAGCGCCCAGGTTTTCAAGCCACGCCAAGGGATAGAGAGACCGAAAAAGAGAGGTCCAGTGAAGCGAGACAAGCGCTCGAGCCAACCTGAAAACCCTCCAATGATGGCAAAGCTCCAGGGTAATCCGATTTTCAAATGCGCGACCGATGGGCATGAGACTTGGAATGGTATTGTCCAAATCAAGAGTAGGAAAATTACTGACGATATGCAATCCTTAAAATCCTCGTCGAAGCTAATCATCTTACCCCTGGCTAGTTGTGAGCTTATTTCCCCCTGCACATCCCATCTACCTTTGCAACCGTTCAGTATGTTGTCCCAGTAACACCAACAAAATCTTGCGAACAAAGCACACACGTTGCTGATGAGTTGGCACTGCAGGTAAGCGCTATAAACGGGTTTAAATAATTGCAATTGGCTACGTCCGTAAACAACTGTCTGTGTCCAGGTCCAAGTGCCCTCCATCCATGTCAGTTATTAACCAGTATTCACGATAAGGGTCTAAATACCCTTATGACATCACACCAAGCATTTTCCCTGATATTCTCCAAATAAGGCTCTCACAATCACCCTCTGCCGGCGCGAGTCGAGCGTTGTGGGCTTCACGGCAGGGAATCGTGTGTTGAACCACCGCTGACCACATTCCACACTCCTCCCTGCGTCAATCATCTGCTATGACCAGCCAACCTTTGTGATACATATTCGGCTGATCTGCGGACCGAAAGTCAGGTTAGACTGTGTGTTGTTAACTATACTATTTACACTCATAGTAGCTGGCTTTCTGTAGATCTATATCTTACACAATACTCTATTATTGTCAAGAAAACTGTGGTTTATATTGTTCAGGTCTTGTTTGTCTCCGAGATAGAAGACTCAATGAGGGTTTTCAAAGCAGCATGGGTATTGTAACGTTTGACGCGAGTAGAGAGGGATTCACATAGCAGCTATAAATCATATTAGTAATTATATAAGCACTTAGGTATTAATACTATGAAGCCAACTTACCTCTCGGGTAGAAAGAGCACATAGAGACCGTAAGATATAGTGAGTAACACAAACTAATTCTATGAGATTAGACAACGGCCTCACTAGCTTCAACCAGTGTACTGCATATGCCTGTTCGTCTTGGAGATTTGGCGATACACTTAACCATAATCGATCTTGCCTTTATATACAGAGGATCGGCAATAGATCTAAGTTAGTGCGACGAGTGCTATAAATAAGAAGTGAGGATAAATTTTAAAAACCTCTAAGATTAAAGACTTAATCTTCAGAGCTGTAAAAAGAAACAAGAAGCAATTTCTCATATTATACCAAGGCTTCATAATAAAGGCCACGAAGTTATGATAAAGCTGATATTGTATTTAGTTTTCGTTAGGCCTATCCTTTACTATCTATGCCACAACTAATTCTTTTACAAAAGGAGAACTTTCAGCAGACCAGACAACAGACCAGAGATGCCTTCTAAAGACAACGATAAACTAGCTCTGGCTCTCTTGATGTCTATTAGAAGACGCTATTTCTGAGTAGAATTACCCTCGAGCTTAAAGATTTCATAACGATAGACACTGGGCTGTTCTCCGAGGACTCCAACCTCAGATCGATCACCTTGCGTTAGGTCTCTGATTCCACAGAAGCTCCTATATCTCTTTACAGGAGACCTAGTGAATATAGCTTCTGGCAACGACTCCTCCAGTACATACGACCACAGGTAGTGGAAAATACGGGATCCCGTCCGCTCTCCCTTAGTCAAGCCACTAACCGGCGGATTAGTAGTTGGGTCGGTGACGACCAGCGAATCCCCGCTGTTGTATGTAATTTTTGTGAATTACAATGATTTTTTTGTATATTGTGGTCTTCGAGAAAGCATTCACAAAGATGAAGTTTTGACAACCTGGAAAGCTCGTACTAGAAGACCTACCAGTCCCTGACCTTGCTTATAGCAGGAAAGCACCTCGGTGGGACACCATCTATCGCCGTAGGTCGCGTGTGCTGTATGTAGTCTATCGTATATAGGTAAGTGTTCGGACTGTGTGAAGATATCAAGTATCTTGTCAGAAAGAGGCGGAGGCAAGACAAAGGCTAACATTAATACTACGGCCGTATGTAAGGTATACCGGCTTAAATCGATTAAACGGGGGATTCTAAGTCCGCTGCGTAAACATTCTATGTCCCGTCATCCTCCCTCTCCCTCACGTCATCTACACAATCCTGCCAGCTAATCCACTTCATGTAGGCACACTCAATAACCGCAATGATAACCATTCCGCTTCCAAGGCCGATCCAGAGACCGTCGAGCTTCATGTTGGGACTTCCCAGCTCAAGCCATACGGCAAATGGCACAGCAGCCAGGTAGTTGACTGCCAGCACAACCCAGGCAGCAACAGACTGCTTCGCCAGACCCCTCAACACACCGTTGGTGCCGCAGATGATCGAATCAATGACCTGGAAGCAAGCAACAGCGAGCATTGATCCCATGGCAAGGTCCCTTACGGTGGTGTCTTCGGAGAAGAGGTCTGCGAGCGGTCGACGTAACAGGAACAAAAATGCGCCATCGAAAACACCGAAGACGGTAAAGACAATAGAGTAAAGGATCGCAGCGCGTCGCGCTTCTTTGAGTGCTCCCGCACCCACAAGATGACCGAAGCGAGTAGTAACCGCGACGCTGATGGAGAATGGTACATGCCATGTGACAATGGAGAGCGTGTTGAGGACCGTCTGAGCAGCGAGGTGACGAGTGCTGAGATAGGAAGTGCTAATCATAAGAATCTCAAAGGCAAGCCACTCAGCAAGATTGACAGCGGTGCTAGCAACGGAGAGACGGATCATGGGGCCCCATTCACGCACCGCAAAAGCAGCACGAGCATCCCATCCACCCCAGCAACGGTGAGACTTCTTACCAATCAATATGACGTACAGCAGAAGCAGCGCAGGACGCAGGTTATTGGCGAGCGCCTGGCCGAATGCAGCGCCGTCGAGACCCATGTTGAGCTTGACGGCAAAGTACCAGCTCAGAAAGGCGTTGACGGGCGCGCATACGATGAGCACGACCATGCCTGGTCCGAATTCACCCTGAGCCTGTAGAAATCTCTTTCCTGCTTCGAAGAATGCATAGCCTGGTAGTCCGACAAGACTGACACGCAAGAAAGAGGCGGCTTTGAGCGCGAGGCTTCGCTGAGGGACGAGCAAGGGAAGAATCCAGTGAGAGCATAGCCAACAGGCGCCGACAGGAATCATAACGACGGACATAAAGACGATCATGCGCTGGATGTGCATTCCTACACCGGTATAACGGCCGGAACCATATGCTTGAGCACATAACGTGTCAAGCGCTGTGGCCATGCCCTCAAAGATGGTAAAGCCGATGATGTTCATGGTTGTCAAACCCAGACTGGATGCTGCAAGGTCTTCGGCACCCAAACGACCAGCGACAATAGTCGTGATGACGGTGAATGAATACTGGAGGAGATATGTGGCGATCAGGGGGACTGAGTACTGGCATAGCAGTTTGGCCTCAGCCCATAAGCTGTGAGCGTCGGTCAATGGCTTTGACGTCTCATCTTGGTTGGTTTCTGGTATCTGAGGAAGCAATGGCGAAGTCTCATCGTGCATGATGCCATTGTCTTGATGGCTCTCAAGGCGTTGACGTTCGCTTGGAGGCATTGCGTGTTGATGTCGTCCTCGGTCGTCGAGCTCGCCGCCTCTGTTGATGAAATCTTGAGCTTCAAATGGCGCCACTGACCTGCTCACGGAACCCTGTACTGAATTGATGCAGGTCCACCCCCTCCAGGACGAATTGGATAAAGGATGTTATTATAAGAAGATTTCTCATTGCCAAGCAGAGCGCGAAGCTATGATCCACCGATGTCGGCCCTGCAGCGCCCCTTGTAATAGCGGATTTACCGGAAGCCTACAGTAGCTAAACCAAGGTTAGAGCTAGAGAGGCGAGAGGCGAGAGGCCCACACATAATCGAACTTCACCTCGAAGGCTGCGATTAAGTTTTGAATTTGAGGTGGCTGGTGTTCGTATTAATTCGACAAGCAGAGAATGTCAGTGAGTTGAAAGTGACATAATATTAGAATGGATCCATATGAGACGTAAAGAAGATGTTGACAGATTTGAAGCATCCGCCCTGGTCAACAGATCCCACGTTGGGCTGGTTGTCCAAGTGAAAAGTTGAATCAAATTGTATATATGTGATTAAAAGATTATATTATATGTGCGCAAAGGCGTGTTGCTTTTCCTTCCCTTTCCCATTTTCTCAATGCTCCTCCATGTCTCGACAATCTGTAAATGCATCAAGTACATATATACAGCCATGACACCACGCTGTGACGGAAGAGAAACAACAAACTCCAATCTGATGTTTCCAAAGCAACCATTATTACATCCAGAAGTTGAAGAGGGTAAAAAAAAAAAGAAAAAAAGGAGGGGCCGTGATCGCTCTATATCGCTGGGTTGGCATCGAACAAGAAAGAAAGGCAAGGGTAAAGATGTGTTGTTTATATATAGTGAGAGAGAGAAACATTACTCCGACATTCTCTCATTCCAATCTCCCGGCTCGGGCATCCCATACGGATTCCACTCTTGTCCAGGATAACTAGTCGCACTCATCTGGGGAGGCACCTCTCCATCCGAGTCAGCATTGGGATCATAGTGAATCTTCTCCTCCTGGGAATCTATTCGCAGAGTGCGCTTTCGGGCTTCTTCTGTATTTTCAAGTTCGGCGTGGAACGACAGTCCTCCGTAAGTCTTGGCCTCTGGTGTCACCAGATCACTTACGCCTGATGGTGATTGTCGCAATGAGTTTGGGCTGACATTATTATTTGCTGCGCTTGGGGGGCTGAGAGACACGCCTTGGGATTCCTCTGCCTTTGGTGAGAGATTGTTGTTGTCGCCTCTCGCGACGTGGCCTCCAACAGAGCCAGCGGCAGCACCGGCAGCAACCGCAGGCATGGAAAGCACAGGGGCTTGAGTCTGAGAGATATTTCTGTCACCCATATCAACCCTGGGGGAGATGCGATGGGCTGGCGGAGGATTGACACCAACCCTAGGGCTTCCGCTGTTCCTACCGCTATGGGGGCTGTCCTTGCCGGCAAGCCGCTGCAGACTGGAGTTTCCATGATTCATGATGTTCTGCCCGTTTCGAGATGCGGGTTGTGTGTGCCCATGCTGTCCCTCATCATATTCGTCGTCCTCGGCGTTGCTGGACGAAATCATCGCTTGAAGGTTCAACAGCGAAGGGCGTGGCGATGGCGCATGTACCGGAGTGGGGGAATGAATTGTGACAGGTGTCTGAACATGAATAGGCTGGGGCTCTGACTGCTGAACACTCTGCTGGGGGCTAGGAGCATGATGTGGACTATAATGCTGCCGAGGGCTCCGATGCATGGGCATGTTCGGGCTCTGGCCAACCATTCCATGCGCTTGGGCAGCTTGGTACCCTTGCTGGGACGGAGCTGGCGCAAACTGGCCCCCAGTTGATTGCATCTGATGCTGCCATTGACCCTGAGGCTGCGGAGGAGACTGGAATTTCCCTTGTTGCTGTTGCGGAGATCGAAACTGGCGTTGCTGCAATGGCGGAGACTGGAACTGACCCTGCTGTTGCGGTGGAGATTGGAACTGAGCCTGAGAGGGATGTGGAGGTGAGAATTGTCCCTGAACTTGAGAAGGAGACTGATACGCATAGCCTGGCTGTGGCTGGGCTATACCCGGCTGAGTCATACTAGGTGAGCCTTGAGGAAAAGTTCCCGAAGACCTCTGGAACTGTTGCTGCACCATAGCTGGACTACCAAGCGATGACTGTCGCTGAGCCTGCATTAGCATAGACTGGTTACTGAACTGCGACGATGGTCGCTGAGCCTGTGCCTGTCCGAAAGGCTGACCGCTAACTTGGGAGGATGGGCGTGGCTGCGCCTGTCCGTACGGAGCTTGACCAGCAAACTGTTGAGGTTGTTGCTGCTGTCTCATCTGGTGCTGCTGATAGGCCTGTAAATCCGGAACGACCTGTGACTGCTGAGGGACCTTGGAACTTCGTTTAAACGCCCCGAGGATCTTGCTCGCTGTCAACTTGTCGCCTTCATTCTTCCCCTGGCTTGGTGCGGACTTCTGCGCAGCCTGTGCAGACATACGGTTTCTCAAACCCTTCCACTTTGACGCTACCGGGCTATCCTGACGAGGTGGCGGATTGGCAACCTGAGGTTGCTGAGGAGCCATACCGTCCTTTGGCGGGACCGGAGGCGCTGTGCTAGAGTACTGCATCTGCATAGGTGGCCGACTAGTGGCCATGCCGGCCTGTGGGTGCGGTCCTACTGCGGGCTGACTATCTGGTCGTCCGCGAATATTGGGCTGGTACTGTGTATCTGGAGCAATCTGATAGCCGCCCTGTTGAGGGCTTACAGGTTGTTGCTGAAATCCATGAGGGAACTGCTGCTGCTGTTGTTGGTGCGGCGACAGCCCCATTCGATTAGCAAAAGCCTGGTTCTGCATAGGCGGGCTGTTGTTAGACACCGCTGATACCGCAGGGACATCAGTCTGGGAAAGCTGCGAAGACTGCCGTCGTCCTTGAGCTGCAAAAGAAGTGTTTAAACGAGGACTCTGAGTAGCCATGGAAGACACCGATGCTGGTCCTGTGTTAGATGTTTGTGAGACAGGAGATAATGGCAAGCTCTCTGATACACCTTGTCCAGCCCTTGCGTCATGGTGAAAAGACATGTTGGGTGAGTCTGTAACCGGTCGTTGGATCTGGCCACCCTCTTGCCTGGGTTGCGTGAGCTTATCAAGAGACGGGTTTGAGTGGTGGAACGAAGTCTGTGTCGTTGGAGCCGTGCTTAGGTTGTTAAAGGAGACTTGCGTCGTTGGAGCAGTTCGAATAGCTGACGCAGCTGGCGAAGTTGACCCCATTCTTCCAGATCTAGCATCCGAGAAGACCTGTCCCACACTGAAGGGAGTCTGCGGTGTTGCATGGCGACTGTAATCGTTTGCTGATGCTATAGGGGGTGATCCCCCTGGTGTCGTAGAGCCAAAGCCGAGAGGTGATGGGCGTGAGTTACGGTAAGCTGCTTGAGCCTGCTGTCTATCTCCCATGCCGCCTGACAAAGGCCTGTCGGCTGACATCTGAGTGTTTCCTGCGGGCAAAGCGCCCCCGGTCATTTGGCGGAGCATTGGCGGCTGTTGGCTACCAAACTGCTGAGGTCTTTGGGGCTGAGGACTGGCAAGTGGCGGGCCACTAGGCTGAGAACCACCGAATTGAGCATTCGGGAGCTGAGGACTGCCAAAAGAAGCCCCAGGCAGCTGGGGGCTACCGAGATGTGGCCCTGGAAGGACAGGAGTGGGCAGTTGAGGGCCCGAAGGGCGTCGATCTTGTGTCTGCAGGACAGGAAGCTGGGAAGTCCCAAGCTGGGGCCCAGAAGGTCGCCGCTCTCGCGAGTTTTGCACATGAGGCTGCTGTGCCTGAGGAGGCGCAGGCTGCTGTGGTTCCTTGTTCTTCTGGACATGTCCCAAAAGACCGGAGATAAGCCCAGCTGCCGAACCTCGTCTCTTGCGGCGCTCAGGAGCATCAGTCGCTGGCGCACCCGTTGGAGTCGGCAGGATCTGATTGAAAGTTGGGCCAGTAGTGTTGCTACGCTCGAAGCCTGGGTGAGGACGCTCCAAAGAAGCTGGCTGGGGAGCTCCCCATTGACTCGAAACCGGTCTCGAGCCGGGAGTTCCTGGTTTGGAAGACACGCCCGAATTTGGCCGATGGAACACACCAGACACCGCAGCTTTAGTGTTAAAGCCAGAGAATCGTTTCTTTGTAGGAGCTGTAGCACTTCCGGATTGATTCATCTCATTAGCGAGGTTTGAAGTAGATGCACGGGGCGGGCCGCTGGGCCTATGCTCGCCAGAAGCAGGTCCAAGTCCGGTATTAAAGCGCGACATTCTTCTGTCAGCCGGTGATGAATCGGGCCTGGCATCATCTGGACGTGGAGGAGGAGGCATTGAGATTCTATCTCGACTTTGTTGCGACTGATCTGTTGCACCCTTGCCTCGCAAGCCCATCATGAAGCTTGCCCTGGACTTTTTGCGATCGCTTAGTCCATCTGTTGTCACACTAGATACAGAAGCTGCATCATGAGGAGGCTCCAGGTGCTGCGGCTGCTGTTGATGGTGTGGTGGCTGGAACTGTTGCTGTTGTTCCGTGGGTGTGCCTCGCCGCTCCGCAGAGCTCTTTCTGAAACGATTGCCGATATCCTTGAACAATGCTGAGGCCTTCCTTGAGCGACCCCGATCTTCATTAGTGGCTTCATTACCACCCGTTCCAGTTCTCGAGATGCCTCCTTCATGAGACAAGCGCCTTGAGTATTGAGCTCCAGGAACAGGAGGTGCCTCCTGAGAGTTGCTCTGGGGTCGTTGCTGACCGGGGAAGAGACCTGGATATCGATTGGCCGAAGAAGGTGGCACTTCAGAAGGTTTCTGTCGTTGGTGATGATACTGCGGTGCCGTAGAACTTGAAGAAGGTGAAGTGGGCACATCTCCGGTTTCCTTGTCATAGCCAAAGAAAGGCTCCTGCTGCGAGCTGCCTGTACCAGCGCGGTTCCTATTCACCACATGAAGAGGCTCAGCCAAATGGCTCTCCTCTAGCTTCCATTGGCCAGACGGGGGAAGCTGTTGCTGTGGGAGCTGTTGAAGCCTGGGGGTAACACGATGAAGAGGCTCGGACAGGTGACTCTCCTCCAACTTCCAAGGACCAGAGGGAGGTAACCTCTGAACCGGATTGCCGCCCTGAAAGTGGGGTGCTATCAATGGCAACGAAGGGGGCCCTGATGCAGGATTCTGTGGTGGCATAAGCCCTTGGTGAACTGAGTGCATCTGGAAAGGATGCTGCTGCAGCGGCTCATGCATATGTGGTGATTGATGCTGCTCATGCTGCTGAGCCGGAACGGGCTGGTTCGTAGGCACAGCAGGCTGCTCTGGTTCATTGACGTCCTTCTCGAACTCTTTATCCGGCACGAGGGAGTCTGTCCCGACTAAGGTTGACCCAACGGTGACCTCGGAAGTAAACGTTCCATGTTGACGTGCGGCATCATCGTCATTAGCATCAATGGAAAAGCGCTCGTCAATAGGTTCGGTCGTCCTTGGCTCAGCAGATTTTGAGTTTACGTCAAAAGTCGACCCTCTTCTAATGGGCGGCAATCCAACAAAAGATGAATACTGCTGAGGAATGGCTGCAGAATCATGGGAATGAATGGAGAGCTGGGTCTGAGGCTGAACGCTGGCAGGAGTTTCTTCGGTAACAGCGGCATAGGCAGATGTTGGCTGATACGATGTATCAATTGGTTCTTCTGGAGGGACCATACGAATACCGTTGTTGGCAGGCGTCGGAGTTGCGTTGTCAGACCACGGCTTATTGGAGGGCACTTCCGCGCCTGTCTGCCGATCTTGGTGTCTAGGTGAGACACCCAGGTGCTCGGACGTTTTATCCTTGGCAAGATCTGTGCCCTTGAAGGGGTCCCAGGTCGATTCATCGACAGGCGTTGGAATGTGCCATTGCGATCTATCATCATGTTCTTTACTGGCAAAGGCAGATGGATCGTTTAAGGGTTGAGGGCCGTAGCTCTCTCGTGAGGCAAGTCGCTTACCTGCATCGCCAGTCGAGGGCACAGAGCCAAAATTCAGCATACTGGATGATTGAGAGGAGTGGGGAGCATGATAAGATTGGGTCGAAGGCCTCGAAATCACGACGTCTTTTTCGGAAGATTCATCAGCGCGGGATCTTGTGAGACGATCTAAACCCCACGATGCGCGTCTCTCAGCTTTGGGCTTTGTCTGCGCCGGTGGAGATTCTGGTTCGCCCTGTCAACCAAAGAAACATTAATAAACATTCTTGTCACATAGCCTGATGGATGGGCAACAGCATGATGATATGTGGGAAGAGAAAAGGGAACAAGCGTCGTAGAATTCCTATCTCATACACCCGTCTCATCATAAGGCCAAGAGTGAAACACCAGCCCCGAAGCGCATGATGAAAAGAGATTTAATCCAACAAATACCCTCTCGGAGGGGAAAAAAAGGAAGAAGCCCATCACAGCAGGTTCTAAAAAGAGAAGCGTTAGTGAAATACCTTGTCCCCTGTTCCACGCAATTTGCTCTTCCCCTTGCTAAACAATCCCTTGCCCATCTTGCCTGCAGACTGCATGAATTCCTTGCTCTTGGTACCAATCTGGTTGCTAGAGTTTCCGAAGCTTCCGGATACTGAGGGGTTAGACCCGCCTAATCGAGAACGGCTTGATCCTGGAGCCATTGTGAGCGAGTTCGCGTTAACATTCTGCTGATAATACTGCTGCTGGGGGTGAGATCCGCTTGGTGCTGAAGCATGGCCCTTTTGGTTTGGCAGACCTGCCCCGGAAAAAGAAGCTGTTCCGTTCGCGTATTCAGGATGCTCCGTCATCAGGTTGGAAAGCCAGTTCTCCAAGCCTGACTCCCACGCTTGGTGCGTGTCTCGACCAGCTTCGAACTTCAGAGTCCTTTGAAGCGGTGTTGCTAAACTCATGATATCGCGCCATGGAGTGGTCTGAGGAAACTCGCTAGAGGGGACTAAGGTGTTCAGCTTTTCTGGGGGTGGTGTTGCTGATGTAACATTTGAGGGTATCTGAGCTAAGGCCTTATCCTCCACAAGAGATGGGCGACGATCTTTGAGGGCTTGTGATGTGTGCTCTTCATTTTCCACAGAGACTGGCGAGGGAGGTTCAAGAGTAGTTTGTTGCTGACTTGGTGGTAGAGTGCTGGCCTTTGAAACCTGATGAGAGATCCCACCGGAAGGAGGGATGTCAATTCTAGGAACCTCAATATTCCCTGGCGAATCTCTGTTTGGGCTCGCAGCACCTGACACCATGTTCTTTGGTGGAGATTGAACATCCGATGGTGCCAGGGGCGAGGCAGAACTCAGAACAGGAGCCTCGTTGGAAGTCTCGATAGGCAGCTTTTCCTGGAGGATCTTTGACGGAGAATCAAACCCAGCTTCCCAGGAAAACCTTCGCCTCGAGTCCTGGTCTGGCGACTCAGGAACAGGCTGAGTTTCACTGGAGGTGAAGACACCAGTGGATGGCTGCTCGACCGGTTGCTGTTGCTGCTCAGACACTGGGACAACTACTGCCTTTTGCTTATTTTGTACTTCCGCGTTGTTATGCGATTCTTGCTCGGGCTTCTCAGTCGAATCCGCCCAATAGCTGTCATAATCGCTAAGAGTGTAGCTGCTGTTACGCACATTGGTTTGGCCGCCTGGTGACAATGACTGAGAGTTCTCTGGTCGGGGTTGCGGAGAAAGAGCTGGGCTTGGAGTTGGGGCGATAGGGCTCAGGGACCTCATGATTTCCTCACTTAGCATGTCACTCTCCTTAATAGGTGACGAGTTGAAAGTCGTGAGCGTAGCTTGTGTGTGAGCGGAATTTGGTTCGTAATCCGAAGGGGAGTATTCCGGCTGTCGAGGCTGCAGAGGCTGCAGAGGCTCCGTCGGCGTAATGTTGGAGCCTAACGATGAAACACCGGTAGGTCCTCTAGGTGCCGCGAACAATCCCTTTGTATTTGGACTCGGTGTGCGCAGTGGTGGAACGGATCGTGGGTCGTCCATGGGCGCAACAGACAGGTTGTGAGCGGAGTTGTTATCGGAACCAGGGATGTTGGGCTTGTCCTGGCTATCTCTAGAGTCTTCTTCCAATGTAGAAAGATTTCCAGGACCATCATCGGATTGTCTAGGGACCATAGATTGCTCTTGCTTGACCGGGTCTTGAACAGAGGGAGGCGCATTCGAGTTGTTGTTGCCTGAAAAGAAATCCGCACTAAACATCGACATTCGCGCGACATCAGGAAGTTGAGGGCTAATAGATAGTCGCTTCCGGTCTATATCTGTATGTGAATGAATGGTAGGTTCCTTTGTATGATTATCTGCCTTCTGCGATGTGGTATTGTTCTCAGCAACTGGTGTGTCATCGACGCTCTGCGATCCTGCACCGAGCTCATCACGCTTTGCAAGAATACTGTCAAAAGTCGGCTGCTTTTGGACTCTGTCGTTAGTAGGTCCATCCGCCTGGTTATACCCTGGCTGCTTCGGTTCGTTTATAGGTGGCGTAGAGCGGTCGCTTGGTTTCGGCGCAACGGCTTCTGCAAGGGACAGTGGCGAGCCACCCAACTTTCGCTCATCATCTACATGGCGGTATAGATCAGAGGGTCGAATCGAGGGGGAAGGCCGAGCAGCGGAACTGCTGGTGCTCTGCGGGGTAGAAGATCGAACATCAGGTTGCTGCTGGTAACTTGGCGCTTTCGAAGAGCCCGCCCCAGACGACACAGGGGCAGGTGATCCGGTTCGTCCGGCTACCGGCGATGACGCATTGTGAACTTGCTCGGGTCCACGCACTGGAGCTGTGCTTGGAGTTGCAGCTGGGTTCTGGGTCTGGAGACGAAGCGAGGGGGCATTGCTGGAACTACGAGAACTGGAAGCGACAGCGGCGGCTAATCTCGGAGAAGGCCCGTATGATTCAGATCGTTGACCGACAGGACGAAGCCCAGTTGTTACTCGAGGTACAGGAGGTGGCGGTGGTTCATCGTCGTCGAATTCGTCGGCGCCCCAGTCATCACCATCGTAACTTTGAACAGGCGCTTGGACCCATTTCCTTGTCTTTTGACGGTTGACGTTAACCTGGTACCCGTTTCCGCCTGAAGGGGTTTGAGGAGATCTAGAAAACGATTGCGGATTAACAAAGGAGGAGGCCTTTGGGCTGGCAAAGGGGTTTATTACAACGGGGATTGCGCTTGCGCTTGCGCGTATGGGTTATTATAGGTCCCGTCCATGGCGTGTTCAGTTTGTCGTCGGTCTTCAACTATCGGATCATTCTTGGTTGGTACTCAGGTTCTTGGTCAAGAAGAGATAGCTATGACGGCGTCAAGAGATGGGCTGAATAGACGTGGCGGTGTAATTACGTGCAACTGGCTTCTTATCGGGGTTGGTGTTGATGAGGATCGGCGGAGAAGGCGATGCGTAACGGTTGATCAGGCGTGTGAAGAGGAGTTGCAACCCAAGAAAAAAAAAAGGACAAACCCGGCGATGGCGAGAAAAAAAGACAATACACTAATAATAAGAACGAGATGATGAGAACAGATCAAAGAGAGATACTGTATGATAGAGGAGAAGTGTGCCAAAAGGGGAAGGATGGCGGCAGGATGGTGATGGAAACAAGGAGGTGATGGCTGGGAGCGAGTTTGGCGAATTGAATGGTGAAAGGTGCGCGGTCAGGCACTTTTGTTAGAGGTTGTGCTCCAGCTGTTCTCTGCTCGCCCGTTGGAGATTGGATGACGGAGGTGGATGGGCCCTGGCACCTCGAGGTCGAGTTCTAGTTCTGGGGGCCGCAACCTTGAGCATTCAGATACCCCAGTTTGCCCAACCTTTATTGAAACCTGAACAGTCCAAAGATTCTATTGTAGTTGTAAATGTCAAAGTCAAAAGAAGACGCTGTCCAAATGAGGAGAATAAGTAGAAATAGTGATGGCGATGAAGGAGAAATGAAAAATCAGCGATTTTTCGGTCAGTCTTAATTGTAATACGAAGTTACAGTACGAGATCAGCTACTGGGCTCCCATCACTCAAAGTTCGTAATTAATTAATCTATGTATGCACACGAAACATGGACCAAGAACTGGCCATTGCTATTTTTACTGTCTCGTCACATGCTCATACAGACCGGTTACTATAAATCGTAAGCGTAGAAGATGCCATCGTAAGAAGCATGAGGTTCATACCAAATGGTATCAGCTCGCGTGTAGACTTCAACGCCTCCAAGTTATTTACCTAGGTATGCAGATGTGGTACACAAGTATCACTTCCTTCGAGTCTTGCGAAACTGAATTGAGCATTGCAGCAAATGCTCGGATACTATTACTGACAAAGAACGTATCATTCATTTAGCCAACAGGGCTGGCGGGCATTGCCTCGGTCTGCATTCCGAACTGGGATGAACCCTTTTTGACCCCCCGTGATCATCACGAACCAATCTTCCGACTTTTGTACCTATTCATGTGGTTTTCCTTTCCCCCTTGAAGTAGGGTTCATCTTCTTCGCTTCTTGGTGTGCGAGAAAGTTTACACAACATTCATGACCATTGTGGTACGTCTGCACGTACCACTGTTACCATGAAAGAAAGACAATAATAGACACAGACCCTGTTGATAGGATGGGTGACGTCGAAAGTGACACGCCTTGGGAGACTAGGGTTCCTGGCTGCTAACTCTCCAGCTCTTCTTAATGCTGGCCTGAACTTGTCTGTGATACCAAGGCGTTACAATTCACTGCTTGCTGTCAACTATTGCGTGTCCTGTTCAGGGAGGAATGAGCCATGCCGTCATTTCCATTTGGTTTATGATCCACTCTATTGCAGCATGAGGGGATTGGCGCTGAGACGCGTATGCATACAGACCCTGTGACTATTCAGATACGGCTATGGTTGTAGATCAATCGATACAGATATGGTAGCGGTTGCATAGCTATACACGATACAAGTCGTTCTAGAAAACCTCTGTTTCAAGTCGGCGTGCAACTAATGATCCATTTCTCTACGACCCCTTGATATCTAATATGTCCTCAAGCGAGTTTTTGAACTTTCAAAAGGACGAAATTAAGTGGAAGATACACTCTTCTCATGCTGGGTTACAATTTTGTAGGGACATTGACCAGATCCAATGAGCCAAATTTCCAAATATCCAACCTTAAAATCGCTGAATTTAGATTTGGAGCCTCACGACTTGGTGAGGCATAACGGCGACAACTTTGAGGTCAACATAATTCTAAGATCCCATGATACAGTATAAGATTCTCCTCGTGAGGTAGAGATCTTTATCGCAACTCACTCTCTAACAGTCAACTTCATGACCCCAGCCACCATTACCTAAGCCACAGCCCTCTAGGGGATGGTCTTCGAACTCACCAGTGTGGCGGATCAAGCGTAGCGTTAGTAGCGTACTCTGTACCCTGCCAAGGCGAGTCTGGAACAAGCAACGACACGTCCCTCCTTTCAGACACAGCGACACCAAATCAAATCAAACCAAACCAAACTTCATTTGCTGTGTACCTTTTGCTTTGCGACTTTTTCTCTACGCCTCTAGTCTCATCTTGCAACTATATTCGACCTACGCTTTCAATTCGAATTATCCATTTACTTACTCCTTTCTAATATCCAAATCTGCAATTCGCATTCGTGTCCGCGTCACCCGCCCACCCTCACGTTTCGTTTCGCCTGCGTCGCCAACCGAGACCTGCTGCGGCCCCTTCCACGTCAACGTTCAACATCACGGCTCAACACATCGTTAGTGATACTCGAGGCTCACAGTTAATCACTCCCTACTACAATAAAATCGACGCGACCGTTTTCAAGAGATAAAACCGCGCTGGCCGCAGTCTGACATTTCGGTCCATCCTTAACCCCTCTCAATCTGGCCGCCATGGCTGTCGCATCCATTCAAGACCGAACCTCCGAGTTCAAATCGGTACTCGCCCAAGCACAGCGAAAACAGTCATCATCAAAAGTCAGCTCTCAGCGCCGGTCTCTTTTGACTGATGCGCAAAAGGATGCCGCCAACGGCCATGCTACCGGCCCCCAAAGGCGATCTGACTTCGCCAGGAAGGCTGCCGAAATTGGACGTGGCATTTCAGCGACTATGGGCAAGTTGGAAAAACTAGCTCAATGTAAGTTCGGCTTACCAGCCTATACGGCGCGATGTCATTGATCAATGAATCTAACAAGGAGTAGTGGCGAAGCGACGAACCCTCTTCGATGACCGTCCAGTGGAAATCAACGAACTCACCTTCGTCATCAAGCAGGACCTCTCATCTCTCAACCAGCAGATCGGATCTTTACAAACACTCACCAAGCAGCAACACCCCAAGGCCGACCAGGAGGGCGAACACAACAAGAACGTTGTCTATCTGCTACAAGGCAAACTTACTGATGTCTCGGTCAATTTCAAGGATGTTCTCGAAGCCAGAACCAAGAACATCCAAGCGTCACGATCAAGAACAGAGAACTTTATCTCTTCAGTATCGCAACACGCTCAGCCATCTATTCAGCAATCCGCTTCGCCACTGTATGGAACACCCGCTCGCAACTCACCGGCGCCAGGCCAAGATACCCTTTCGCTTAACCCAGTCGGTGACCAGCAATTACTGATGATGGAGGAGGCGCAACCTTCAAACACTTACATTCAACAACGAGGAGAAGCGATCGAGGCGATTGAAAAGACCATCGGTGAACTGGGCAGTATCTTTGGACAGCTAGCCACTATGGTGTCTGAACAGAGCGAGATGATCCAGCGCATCGATGCTAATACGGAAGACGTGGTGGACAACGTCGAAGGAGCGCAGCGGGAACTTCTCAAGTACTGGAACCGCGTGTCGAGTAACCGATGGCTGATTGCCAAGATGTTTGGAGTGCTGATGATATTCTTCTTGTAAGTCTACCTCTTCTGCGCCTGAGGAAATGCAGTCAAGGCTACGATCCTTGTGACATTCTCGACCAGACACTGTTTAACCAGGACACCGTTACTAATATACTTACAGGCTTTGGGTTCTTGTTTCTGGCTAAGTCTTTGACTATCAAGAGAATCAACGCATGGCACGAGGAAAAGAGGAGGGCGCGGAAAACTAGGGACGGGGAGGGGAGTTTATGGAACGCGTTTTATTGTAATAGGGTGTTATTCGATAAGTGCACTTCTTTTTCACATTTATGTATGTATGTATGTATAGTTTCTTGTCGTTTTCCTTGGGACCGGAAAAGAACGACATAGAGGAAAGGGTGTTGATGATAGACTCTCGTCGAACGCAAGGTTGGGGGTTTCAGGATTAATAATGAATCAGTAGATCCTCATTCAAAGAAGTTGAGGGACAATTCCTTTCTTGTCCACCAATTAAGACCAAGAAAAGAAGGTATTCAACGTTGGTTTGCCATCAACTACCTATCAAAGTTGACCCCCACGCCAAACTACTATGTTAGAAGAGGCGCATCACCATTCTCAAATGGGGTTGATTGCGCCGAAATTAACCACAACAAGCGAGTCTCGCAACTCTGAGCTGAATTATATAAGACAAGAGTGAGCCATTAGCCCATTGCCTCTATCTATAGGTTTCAAGCAAGTTCACTGATACAAGCTATTTGCCTCAAGAAGCCATACACTGACTGTCGCTTCCAACCTTTGGGGGCACCAAGCGACCGGGATTCTCCCCGACTCGGCCCAACCCCACTCCGAGAAATCTCCATCAACCATCATCTCGCGTCTAAGCTACACCCCAAACCTGCTCATGAGCGACCAAGAATGGCCAAATTGGCCTGGAGGTTGAGCTAGTTGGCGGGGTGTATGACCCTGACCCCGCAAAGATGAGCGTAGATTGGGGGGAATGAGTATGTAGAATCTAAAATGGGCTGTACCTTGGTAAATACGTATGAGGGGTTGAAAATGTTCATGATATGGCCGCGGTTTATAACACCCAGACTTCTCGCTACTACACGATCTTGTTCTTCTCTTGTGACTTTGTCTAGATCTCTCTCCTGCTCTTCATTCTCTTCCAAGTCATCGCAACCTCATCTCTCTCACAAAATTCACACAATGGCTCCTTCAAGCTTCAAGCTCAACACCGGCCAGGAAATCCCTGCCCTTGGTCTCGGTGCGTTCTCTACACGTTCTCAAACCTGAAGAAGCTCAATTGGCTAACCTTTTACCTCACCAGGTACTTGGCAGTCTCCTGCTGGCCAGGTCGAGTCTGCCGTCACATATGCCCTCAAGGATGGCTACAAGCTGATCGACTGCGCCTACTGCTACGGAAACGAAGAGGAGGTTGGCGCTGGTCTCAAGGCTGCCTTCGAGGCCGGCGTCAAGCGTGAGGATATCTTTGTCGTCACCAAGGCTTGGGCCACTTACAACACACGTGTCGAGCTGGCTCTCGACAAGAGCTTGAAGGCTCTCGGCCTCGACTATGTTGACCTTTTCCTGGTTGTAGGTTTGAAATCTAAGACAACTGAATACTTTGTATACTCACGTAGTACTAGCACTGGCCTCTCCTCCTCAACCCCGACGGTAACGACGACAAGTTCCCCAAGAAGGCCGACGGTTCCCGAGATGTCATCCGAGACTACAACCACGTTGATGGCTGGAAGCTCATGGAGAAGCTTCCCGCCACTGGTAAGACCAAGGGCGTTGGTGTCTGCAACGTATGTTAACATAAGACACTCACCATAACTCTAACTAACATGCGATCCCAATACAGTACAGCAAGAAGTACCTTGAGGAGCTTCTGCCTCACGCCACTATTATCCCCGCCGTTAACCAGATCGAGAACCACCCCGAGCTTCCCCAGCAGGAGATTGTCGACTTCTGCAAGGAGAAGGGCATCCACGTTGAGGCCTACAGTCCTTTCGGCAGCACTGGTGGTCCCGTCATGACTGCTGCGCCCGTCGTCAAGATTGCCGAGAAGAAGGGTGTTTCTGCCTCTACTGTCCTCCTCAGCTACCATGGTATGTGACCAATTATATTCTTCCCTATCTAGTCTTCCAGCTAACACATGATCCAGTTGCCCGTGGCAGCACCGTCCTCGCCAAGTCCGTCACCCCCGAGCGCATCTCCGCCAACAAGACCATCGTCGACCTCGACGAGGAGGACCTCAAGGCTCTCAACGACTACTCTGCCGAGCTCCAGAAGAAGGGCGAGCTGAAGCGATACGTGTACCCTCCCTTCGGTATCGACTTCGGTTTCCCCGACAAGTCGTGACTTCAGGGACGGTTGTGAGATGATAAAGGGATAAAGAAATGAAATTCTGAGATAAAAGCATTTAAACGACAGTACATCTATGTAATAGATTAGAGGCGCTGAAAAAGCTCCATGAATATTAAGTTAAAAGGCCTCACAAAACATCTGCTTTATTGTGAACGTTACTAAGCTTGGTTTACTCCTAAGCTGAACTCATGATATGTCTTTCGAGCTATGTAAGTCTCTGGAACTCCCAAGTCAGACCTACATCGAAGCTACGTAAGCGAATGTCAGATCTGGAGTCGATATCCCTAGCTCATTTAGTTGTATGTTAATTCTCACATGTGTTGAAAAATATCAAGCCTTTGAACAACTCTTTGAAGATGACAAGCGAGTATATTCATGTAGACTCTTAGTTGCAACTATAGTCAGGGCTTGTTCATTCAACGAAAGATCGGTATGGGATATTAAGACGTAACAATCATATACATTGTAATTTCAACAGCCAACTAAGTAGTATGCAAAGACACCTCTCAACACATTCGCCTTAGCCCCCGCTCATAAAACACACCTTTTTTTTATTAATATTCTACAGCTAACCAGGCATTCATTTCGTTTCGAAATCCACCACAACCTTGATAACAAGATTACCACTATCATCTCTAACCTTACCTGCCATCTTAAAAGCGTCTTCAATCTGATCCAGGCCGGCGTATCTTTGAGTTACCAGACGGCTTACATCGGGCATGCTGGCGGGAGGGTTGGCAAGGAGCTCAATGATCTCCTTGTATGTGTTTGCGTAGCGGAAGACACCGACAATGTCGACCTCACGGAGGGCAGCCGCTGAGATGGGGATGGTGAGCACAGGCGTACCCATACCAATAATCATGACCTTGCCTCCAGGCTTTGTAGCGTAGATGGCAGTTTGCACACACGTCTCAACACCAGTGCACTCATAAACGGCTGTCACTTCACCAACAGCCTCTCCGTTGACTTGGGTCTCTTTGACCATAGCAGCCACCTTTTGGGCAAAGGCGAGCTTATCCTCAATGGTCTGTGGGCGCTCCATGGGCACCACCACGGAGGCATCTGCGAAACCGTTGGCAGTAGCAAAGTCGACACGGTCCTTGAGGATGTCTGCAATAATAACAGTCTTGGCCTGATCAGCTTTGGCGACAGCGGCTGCGAGCAGACCGACTGCACCAGCGCCCAGGACCAGGATGGTCGAGCCCTTGGGGAGAGCAGCACGATCTCGAGCGTGCATGGCGACTGAGAGAGGCTCGACAAGAGCGCCGAGATCAAGAGTGACATTTTCGGGCATCCTAGGATCTTGTTAGCACAGCCTCTTGAGTTCCAGAGGCATTGGGCTGCTTACTTATGACACCACTTAGCAGGTGCGTTAATCTTCTCCTGAAGCGTTCCCTGGGCATGAGGGTTTGCCTTTGCTGAGCTGCGGAACTTCATGCCTCGGCAGATATTGTAACGGCCCTCCTCGCAGAGCTCACATGCTTCACAAGGAAGACCGACCTCAAGAGCTACACGGTCGCCGGGCTTGAGATGTGTAACTTCTGAGCCAACTGAGACGACTGTGCCAGCGGATTCATGACCGAGGGTGAGAGGTTCACGGACGATGATGTCGCCGTTACGGAAGTGGTTGTAGTAGTGAAGATCGGAACCGCAGAGACCGGTAGACTTGACGGCGACCTGGACTTCGTTGCTGGCGGGCGCGGGAAGCTCGCGTTCTTCCTGGTTGGGGAATTAGCTCGGGTTCATGAGAATTGAGCTTCTCAGAGGGTCGATACTTACGATACGGAGGTCCTTCTCACCGTGGAGAACGGAGGCCTTGACACGCTCAGTAGCCATGATGGAGAGGTAATATAGTGGGTGACTGTGAAGATGACAAGGGAGCAATGACTGGTAATTGGTGGTTTCGGACGGTAATAAGTGAGGAGGAGGTGTTTAAGAAGCAACGGTCAAGGTAAGAAGTTTGGAGAATTACAGATGAAGATGAGAGAGCGAGGTGGGTTTGTAGGCAAAAGGCGGGCTGTCGGGTTATGAATCTGGCTCCGATATCGAACAAATCTATACAAGTGCCCAGCTTTGAAGGAGCCCGTAACTAGCAGTATAGATACCTATAATAATAAGCTGAGAACATCATGGGCCGCCACGATGCTTGCTTGCAAACCCCGCGACGTCCCATGACGTCCCCATGGCCCCCATCCCATGGCAGCAAAAGAGAACCACCTATACACGAAGGTACATCTACTCTACCGGTACCTGAAAAAGGATAGTACAGTGATCTAGAAGCGTCCTGGTTGGTCAAACCGTCTTACACTCGAGACTGAAATGGCCCCTCCCCCACGCTACTGTGTAAAACGTCCCGCGGGGCGATGGCGCTAACATTTGAGACGCAAACGACTGTGTAAACTCCACGCTTCGCTGTTGGAGACGTTGGAGAATAGCGGGCAGCCCAGAGAGGAATCTCTCACCGGCTTGTCAAAAGATGTTCAAACAATATGAGAACGGGCCAGTTATGTTCGCTTTTGTAGCGGTGTTTTACCTTTCATTATACTTCCATGCTGAGTACAAGTTGAGAGAATCATGAGCCAAGAAAATATGGCCATGTCTCATGATACAGATGCCGCTCCTCTGCGGGGGCCTCTATCGGCTCTCCATCGGCCTTCTCTCCGCTGTTAGATACCTGATGTATTCTCGTATAACAACAACTAAGGCTTCAGGGAATGCAATAGGCATTTATGGAATCTTGGTTAGTCTAACTTGGCTCAAATCTTTCAAGAAAATTAGAACCGATTTGACTCCGAGTTTAGGCTGCTGTGATTTAATTGACCTGCAGCGGAGGCTGGCTGCCCCCTTCGATCAACATATCATCCTAACTTACCCCACGACGAAGCTGCCCCTCGTTTGAACAACCTCCACTACCAAACATCATCCCCAGTCAACCACATATCATACCTTCGCAATGGCTGCTTCATTCTTCTCACTTGAGGGCCAGACGGCTCTGGTTACCGGTGGTACGCGCGGTATTGGTCAGGCTGTCGCAATTGGCCTTGCTGAGGCCGGCGCCGATATCATCCTTGTCCAAGTATGCATCGTCTCATGACAAGCTCGGGATGAGAAGCTGACATGAGGAATAGCGAGACACTACATCTCAATCCACAAAAGAATCGATCGAGAAGCTGGGCCGAAAGGCTTATATCTACACGGCTGATCTATCGTCACAAGAATCTGTCTCTGCGCTTGTGCCAAAGGTCCTTGCCGATGGACACCAGATTCGCATCTTGATCAACTGCGCCGGTATTCAGCGACGACATCCTTGCGAGGAGTTTCCCGATAATGACTTCCATGAGGTACAAAACTATTGGCTTGCTTGCTTCAACATTTCTAATGAACTATAGGTTATCCAAGTAAACCTGAACTCCGTCTTCACCCTCTGTCGCGACGTCGGCGCCCACATGCTACACCTTGAGCCCTCCCCGGTCACCGGCCGCCGCGGCAGCATTATCAACTTTGCATCCCTCCTCACTTTTCAGGGTGGCTTCACTGTTCCCGCCTATGCTGCGTCCAAGGGCGCGGTCGGCCAAGTTACAAAGAGCTTTGCCAACGAGTGGACTTCAAAGGGTATTACTGTGAACGCCATCGCGCCTGGATACATCGCCACCGATATGAACGAGGCTCTGCTCGCGAACCCAGAGCGTCTGGCCAGTATTACTTCTCGCATTCCCGCCGGCAACTGGGGTTCGCCGGATGATTTCAAGGGTACAGCGGTGTATCTGGCGAGTAAAGCGAGTGGATATGTGAGCGGGCATGTGCTGGTTGTTGACGGTGGATGGATGGGCCGGTAAAATGTGCAATGAAACGAATATCTGTAAGAAACGAGTATGACAACATAATATGATATCCTTGGCCCTTAATTTGATCCGGAGTCTTGGGCAAAATTTGGGGTTAACGACGTGCGCGAATAAGTCTTCGCTTGGCTAGTCGAGGCGTGCCTTTTGTATCGGTGACTACCGTGACTCTGTTGATGAGACGTCGGACGACATGGTAAGCCGAAGGGTTTTTGGATCGGACACTGAGACAATTCAATTGGTAAATCTTCTTTACAAAGGAGTCGCATTGACTTACACTGATTGCAAGGATGCAATGCGCAGTCTAATAAACGAAAGATTGAGCTCGTCGAACATCTTGCTGGTTGCTCTGTGTCTTGTTATAGTGAATTACAATGATCTAGAATTACGAGAATTTAGAATTGAGACGGCGACTGCAATAGCTTCTGTTGACAACTCGAGTTTGATACTTCGCACATCATTTATATATGTCCGCGCAGATCGAGTCGGAAGCCGAGTCAGCATCCTCACTCAGCTGCTGGTTTGTGTTGCACAACAGATCGTATACAGCAGCCTTTTTCGAGATTTCCTTGGTACAGTAATATCTGATACACACCACCAGCTTGATAGGTTCAAAGAAACTCTATTCTTCCGTCACCAGATCTACTTTCTAAGCCTCGATATCCTCTTTAGATTTTGCTTCCTGCGCCATGCGAAACTGCATCAGCCTCTGTGTAACGCGCCGCTGTAAATACTGTAACGAGATAAGGAGAAATACGGGTATGTGCATGCCCGCATGCTACAAGCAACAAACCAGTCCGCTCGCAGTCACGGTCATGATAATTCATAGGGAAACAAGGAGATCACTGAGATTTACCCTTGCCGCCCTCGTAGTAGTGGGCCATCTGGAGACCAGCTCGTCGGAAGCCGCACTTGACGTAGAAGCCCTCGTTGGCCTCGCTGCAGTCAAGGATGCTCTTATAACAACCAACTTGCTCGGCGATGTGGTCGAGTGCTTGGATGACTCGGAGACCGAGCTTCTTGCCCTGCTGGTCCTTTGCGACGGCGATATCCTCGATGTGGCCGACGGCGCCCAGGCTGTGGATGCTGTAGGGGGAATTGGTTAGTCTCGTTGTCTGTGGGGGATGAATGGCATCGACTTACAACTTGCGCTCAGTGATGAGAGCGCCAGTGCCGACAACAGGTTTCTCTCCGCGTGCAGTGTCCTCAATGATGATGATGTAGTAACTGCCAGCAGCGGCCATATTATCATACTGCTTGGCAAAGTCGGCCTCGGTGACATCGCCAACGGTGGTCAAGACGCGCAAGCAATCGAGGAAACCACTGTTGAAATCGGATTTGCGCAAGGCACGCAGAGTGTAGCCCTCAGGTAGAGCAGCCTTGACCTCGGAGGAGAGGAGGTCGGCGCTGAAGATGCCTTCTTGAGCCATGGCGGTGTCGATTTGGCGGGGGAGTTTGGCGGGGTTGGTTTTGAGGATTGCTGCGCGAGAGACAGATGCGTTCCAACAGGAATTGCGAGGAATTGAACTAAAAAAGAGCCCGAACAATAATGAAGTAGTAATGCCTTGAGATATGTATATATATGAGTGAGAAATACGAGAGATTGTTAATGTCAGATTTGCAGGTTAAAGGCTGGCCTTTTCAGTTTCAGCCAGCAGATGGGTGGAGGCTTGAGCTGTGCTTGTTAGAGCAAGCTAGTGCCCCACCAGAGATTCTATATCGGGATACGATCCATCCGTCACCATCCAGGGGTCAGCGAGTCGCAGAGCGAAGGCGAAGGAGGAGCACGAAGGGGACAAAAAGACAAAAAGTGTGGTTCCGCCCGGGATCGAACCGGGGACCTTCTCGGTGTTAACGAGATGCCATAACCAACTAGACCACGGAACCGAGGCTTGTGATTGGCTGAGTGCTGAAGAGTCGGCCATGTCTGACTTATCATTGCAATATGCACAGGAGAGACGACCAAAAGCTGAGCACTTTTAAGATGTCATTTTAGTTATTCTTTTCTTGGCTATTCGGGTCAGAAAGGGACAGATTTACTACTTTATGAGTATTACATCAATCATGCGAATATTCTGTAAGTGTCCTGAAACTCTGTGTCGAGGTGAGCAAACTCGGACATGAATGAGCCAGCAAAGCAAGGATTCAACGCTTCGGTACAGATCCTTTATCACCAGCCTCAATGGTCCGGAATCAGCTATCAATCCTAGGTCGCAAGATGAAAATAGGTAGTATACCGCCCTGAAATGGGCCAATTTCTGATTGGAACTCTCTTGAGGGCTAGGGACTTGGGATGGTGTTGAACCGCAATAGCATTCGAGACGACACTGCGCTTTGAACAATCATGACGCATGCTAAAATGCTTACACAATGCAAGACAAAATCAGATGAAGAGGCGTGTTGGTTCCTGATCTTCAACTTAGTGCTCACCATGGGATATTGAAAATCCCTGTCTCACATGGACAGGTCCCCATGATCCAAAGTGTCTGGCTCTCCCTAATAGAAAATATGGTTGTTTATGGAAAGAGTTGATTGTTGATTCAGATATGTAGAAAGCTTTATTACCACCTTCGAGGCATCAGGAATTATGTAGAGAGATTCGATGTTCTAGACATCTAAAATTGGTGGCTTTCGCAAAAGACTACGATCCCTGGAACATCCAGATACTAGATGAGGCGAGACAGGAAACCTTGCTCAACGAAGCCATTGCGACAATGTTGGATCTACCTGTTATGAGTTCTTTAGTGATCCGTCGTATGATAGAGAAAGGCCGTGCGAGAAGAGGCCAATGAGTTGCAAGAAATGAGGCTCGAAAAGTCACAAGGATAAATAAGTGTTAGTACTTATCCCACCAACAATCAATCACATGCAAATCTGTTTCACATATCGTCATCTCTTATGTCTAACTATTATTCCTTGTATTATTCCATGCAATTCAACCAATTCTCGGTGACATGCCGTCCGTCCTCTATCACGTTCTTATTTACATTCCGAACATGCTATTGGTGTTGATGGTGGCGAGGCGGCGATTATCGTTACACGCTATGAGACGCTACTCGCAAACTTCGCTCTAACCTCCCCTCGAAATTGAGCCAGAAGCACTTGGATGACTCGGGCCTCCGGGTTGTTTGTTTTGCTCATGAACGGACATTCGAGATTTGAATAAACATTCTTCAACTGCTGTTCTTCTTCCAGATCTCAACTTGCTCTCGATCGAGCCTCGCTGAACCCGCTTCGCCATGGATAACTCGAGCATTGTATCAAATGCTGAGGACCATCCTCCGCAACCAGGTCGCACTCTACTCCCCTCACCATTTGCTCAAGCTGTTAGTTTCACGACTCGCTCGACATGTCTAGCTATCCGTCTCAGTTCTAGAGCCGGCTCTTTCGGCCTCAGCGCTGCAAAGGTTACGACGCTATCCTCCTTAGAACTTGCTCGGAGTATGATCGAAACAGTTCTTGGAAACGCAAGCAGGGAAACGCTGTCACGATCTCAAAGTGAGCTGTCTACTTCCGAAGCAGAATCCATCATCGAACGGAGTTTCGAGCATCTTCATAATGCCATGTCCCAAGCGGTCTTTTGGACGAGTGCTGGCTTCCACTTCACAAGCACAACTATCTCCATGGCCTCTGGGTTCTCGCAACTACTTCTATCCTCTCTTGATCAGATCTTTGGTTCGACAGATTCATCCAGAGCCATTGCAGCTATTATCACATTAATCCGACGGGAGTTCCACGATCCTGCCAATGGGCTCCACGGAGATAGTATTGGGGTTATGGACCTCATTCTTGGACTATGTGCTTTGGCATACTTGCAAAGGTGGTCTTGGAAAAGGATTGATGAGGAGAGACGGCGCCAGGAATGCGAAGAGATAATATGGGATGTCGTCGTGTTGAATGATGGCGAACGGGTGGACATTCAAGATCGCGTCTCTCGAACCTCAGTCTTCACCAAGCCGTTCACTTCAGCATCGCGTGACAACAGCCCCAATAAACAAACAGCAATTATTGGGACTTCTCAGCCGGTATCTTTTGGAGAAGAGGAGGCAGTCATCCATCGGCTTAGGGATGAGATGGTCAAGAAACTTCCCTCTGACACCTCCGTGTCCATCACTAACTCGGTATCCTCGACACAAACCGTCACCATAGATGTCGATGGACCCCGCCCGTTCCCACCACCTTTGTTGCCCGGCGCAGAGATTGTTGAGACAAAGGGATTGCAGACTCAGGCGATCAGTCGCTCTAGCCAAACCCAAAACGAACCAACCGATGCTTCAAGCTACCGTGTGGTTTATAAGCTCGAGAGGTCTAGAACTGGCAATCTCTCCTTTCGAGGATCCAACGATATCCCAGTGCCCGTTGTTGATGTATTGGAGGACGACTCTCCCCCGGAAGTTCCAGTCAAGCATGCTGCCCAAGTGTCAAAGAAAGCAAGGACACCGGGGTCTAAATCGCCTCCATCACAATGTTCACGGCTTGCCAAGAATACTAATGAGCAATCCTCACGAAAGTCTCCGCAGGCGACAGCGAAACCCCGAAGCAGCGCGATACGCGATGAGAAGGGAAGGTTCTCGGGACATAATTCTGCCTCTCCACCATCTTCACCAAGAGAGTCTCAGAAACCACAACGCGAAGCAAATCAGAAGAAAGCACGAGCACCTGTCAACTCTCCCCGTATCCGTAGCAAGTCTAATGGCTCACGTGAAAGCGTCGCGACCCCGAAAAGAGCAGTGCCAAAGACAAAGTCCGACTCACCAACTACTAGCAATCAGACGACAGAGAAAAGAAGTGGTCTTAGACAAGTTCTTCGAGAAGGGAGCCAGTCCATTTCCAATATCTGGAACAAGGAACCATCGCCACCGACAGACAGCAAGCCGAGACCTCAATCAAGACCCTCAACTATCACAAAGCACAAGCCCACACATAGTCCGCGTTCTTCCTTGGATCAAAAGCGCATTGAGAAAGCAGAGCTTATTCCACGCAACTCTTCTCGTTCAAGTTATGTCTCCGTCCACGAACGTCGTCGAGACTCTATGGTATCTCAGACAGACACCTACTCCGTCCATTCAGGATATGGCACTCCAACGCATTCACCGAGTGTTTCTCACAGCGGCGCAGCGATTGGCTCGTCCTGGGCTCAATACGTTCCAGATGACAGTCTACTTGCACCACCTCAAATCTCTGTCAGTAACCGCAAGGTTATTCGCAGAAGCCCAAGCCTTTGGAGCATGGCCTCGAATGATTCACAATCATCTCTGGTACTCTCCTATTACTATCAAAAGAGCGCTTATACAGCATCAGATGCGCTTGGCGGTCTTCGTCGTGATGGTATAGTAAACGGAATATTTCCCCAAGCACATTTGCTTCGCAACATCACAAGATACATGCGGTTCTCGTCTGCATCCTACGGATCTGCTTTTCTCAAGTTTATGGGCATCTCTAAGGACATGCCCTTACTTAGGGCCTGGGAAAGCACCCATGCTGATGTAAGACATTTTGTTCATCACACTGAGTCTGATACCCATAGCGTTCTTCTGGCTTCCATCGTAGATCCACAAGGAGGAACAGATGCAAGTGGCTCGACTGGAACGGGTTTGCCTCTAGTACACTACATTTCCTTGGATCACGATGCCAAGGCAGTTGTGCTCGCCTGTCGAGGGACCCTGGGGTTTGAGGATGTCTTGGCCGATATGACTTGCGATTACGACGTCCTGACATGGCGTGGTCGAGGCCACAAGGTGCACAAAGGGGTTCATGCCTCTGCTCGCCGCCTCCTATACGGCGGAGACAGGCGGGTATTGCTGACTCTTCGGGAAGCATTGCTTGAATTTCCAGATTATGGCCTTGTTCTTTGTGGGCACTCCCTGGGAGGAGCAGTAACAGCATTGCTTGGAGTCATGCTCGCTGAGCCAAACCCAACTGGTACCGGCTTTGTAACTGCTATTGATGCCCCAGAAAGGTCGGTTGGCGATTACCAGCCAGATGGTCTTCTTCCAGTTCATTCGTCTCTTCCACCAAGGCGCCCTATTCATGTCTACGCATATGGGCCTCCCAGCACAATGTCACCTTCTCTTCGCAAGCGAACCCGTGGCCTTATCACCACCATCGTTCATGGAAACGATATTGTCCCTTACCTCTCGTTGGGAGTCTTGCACGACTTCCAGGCTGTTGCCCTTGCTTTTAAGAACGACCAGCAACAGGCAAAGGCAGAGATCCGTCAACGTATATGGCAAGCTTTCCAAACTGGCGTGGCAGATAAGTGGCACGGGGGGTTACCCTCAGTTCCCGATGGGGATACGTCCAAATGGGGGCATTCTGTCTTGCAAGGTTTAAGAGCTGGCATGACGAACCGAAAACTTGTACCACCAGGGGAAGTGTTTACGGTAGAGACTCAGCGGGTTTTGAGACGCGATGCCTTCCTACTGTCCGAAGAAGATCACATTGGCAAACCAGCACAACGGATTGTATTAAAATACGTCAAAGATGTTGAAGAGCGCTTCAAGGAGATCAGGTTTGGAACAAGCATGTTGGTCGACCATAATCCAGCCAGGTATGAGGAGGCTCTTAACAAACTTCGCATTGGGGTTGTCTAAACGAGACGATGATGAATAACGATCTGGGGTCTTTTGGAGGATATTTGTTTACAGCTGTACAATAGTTTAGTTGCTTATGGTTCATCATGAAATGATTTGGCAATAATTGCGGTTTACTTAGATTAACTTTCACCGATGCTCCCTTAAGTAACATTTCAAGTAGTCTTTCAACGCCTAGTCCGCTGTAGTGGTGATTATCTTTCCATCATCATCGTAAAAGATCTCTTTGACCTTGACAGATCTCAAATGGTTCACACCCTTGCTCAACTCACAGTCGTGATAAAAGAGGTATGTCTTGCCCTTGAACTCGACGATAGAGTGATGTGTCGTCCATCCGACCACGGGCTCCAGAATACGTCCACCATAAGTAAAAGGTCCAAGCGGGCTCTTTCCTGTAGCGAAGCAGAGATAATGTGTGTCGCCTGTCGAGTAAGAGAAGTAATACGTGTCATTCCTCTTGTGCAGCCACGCAGCCTCAAAGAAGCGTCGGTCGTGGTCGTCTCCCAAAATTGGCTTGCTCGTCTCTGGGTCAAGAATTGTGATTTCCTGAACTTCGTCTGCGAACTGGTGCATATCTTCGGTGAGCTTGGCTACCCTCGGTCCTTGGGCGAAGACGCCCTCACCGCTGACCTCCTTGGCACCCTGCCACTCGGCGTCGAAAACATCGTTGCCCTTCTGATAGCATTGCAACTGTCCACCCCAGAGACCACCAAAGTACAGATACGCTTGTCCATCGTCGTCCACAAAGCTTGCAGGGTCAATGCTATAGCTTCCTTTGATGGGCTCTGGATCCGGGGTAAATGGTCCCTCGGGCTTGTCGCCGACTGCAACTCCAATACGGAAGATTCCCTGCTTGTCCCGGGCTGGGAAATACAGGTAGTATTTGCCATTCTTCTCAGCGGCGTCGGGCGCCCAGAGTTGCTTGGACACCCAGGGGACGTCTTCTGTTTTCAAGACCACACCGTGGTCGACAACCTCAGAGGGTGGAGACAGGCTGTCAGTGCTGAAGACATGGTAATCGGCCATGTCGTATTGGTCGCCATTGTCGTTAAATTGAATGTTGGTCTCACGATCGTGAGAGGGATAAATGTAGATTTTGTTGTTGAAGACGTGAGCAGAGGGATCCGCAGTGTAAATGTTAGTTATGAGAGGCGCCATGATGATTGATAATCTTGAGTTGAGGGTATTCTTGTATGTTTGGCCAAAACTAATGATTGATGGCCATTGAGTTGAGATGCTCTAAGTATTTATGTGAGAGCCCGTTGTATGCAGTGAATGCTCAGTTGACCCCGCGTTGGCATGTATATCTGGGTGCGGTTTGAGGCTATCTCAGCCCATTTATCCAGTCAGACCACTCAATTAACCGGCGAGTCCCACAGAAGATCATCATGCCCGGCACCGAACACCGAGGCATAGCCAGTGTGATGCTTGAAGTTGGAAAGGTGGGCTAACGTCGGGACGACGGCTCGATAACCCGGCAAGAATAGTGACAGCAATCTTTCCTAGACGGTGCATCCAAGGGCGCTCTGCTGGTGTGTTGTGAAGGCCGGTATTATTCCTTGTGTCGTCAAATATCATAAGATTTTGCCTATCAATCCGGACAGCATAGATTAGCCAGAAAGGCTGTAAAAACCCGAGCACCGGAGTGTATGTTTTAGCTTCAAAGCCCACGGCAAATCGATGCACGGTAGTGTCATCTCGATAAATGATTCGTTGGCTAAAAGAGAGAGGGTCTGAAGTGCCTGAAAAGGCTGAAAGTATCAGCGCGTGTACGGCAAACGAAGTCGCATAAGATCCGGCGATTTCAGAAATCTTGAACACCAGTCTCGCCTTGTCGCGTCGCTCGCTGTACCGCATCTTCCTCGTCGTCATCAATCCAACTCGGCTCTTCATCGTCGAACCAAGCGTCTTGAGCATCTCGCCTTAGCATAGTATCAAGGTCCTCATCTGCATCAACAGGTTTATAGTCAAAGTCCTCGTCTAGACCATGAACGAACCGCTCCTCGAGGAACGCATGCCATAATAGCAACCCATGTGCCTTGTCATCTACTGGCTTCTCCCAAGGATGCTCAAGGTCGCCGTTCGAGCTCTCTACGCCATCGCCCTCTTTCAGCCGTGAGAGTTTGGACTCGCCTCTCTGTAGATCAGCTTCGAGCGTCCTGCCGTAGCCTTTTGCCTTGCCCTCGGCCTCACGCTCCGAGGCTGTCTGGAATCTCTTCACTAGCCGCTCATAAAGCACAGGATCTGAGCGTAAGTCAGGTTAAAAGTCAAGGATGATCAAGTTGTGCATCTTTACCAGCGAGCTCGTGCTCCAGGTTCTCAAAGTAGGATGGATGGCGAACTAAATACTCCCGCCGTCGATTCTGCGCCTGGATTTGCGCAGTACGAGCTGGCGATTTGGGTCCGCGAGGGACAGGTTTGTTGGGCCTTTGCTCGCCTGGAGGCAGTATCGGAGCCATTGATATGTGCTTGTATCGACGATGATTCTGTGTTAATTTAGATAGAAAGTAATATGAGCATGGGGTATTTTGTGGTTGGTGCTCGACAGAAAAGCTCGTGTAGTTTTGTCGCGAGGTCGGCGAGTAAACGTTTGTGAATTATGTCAGCTACAAGCATTCCGGAAATAAGGTCCCACTGGCCTTCCGTCATCATCCAGAAACCTTCCAAGTCAAGATCGCCTTTACCACTACGAGGGTACCTCTCATATGAACGATACCATTGTGCATATATGTATATATATATTCCTTACTGACACTCTCGCCACAGTTTCTTTGTCGTTACTTCAGCACTGATAGTGTGACATCTTAAAACTAAATAGGCTAATTGGTAGTCCAATTCGCCCAACTCAGAGTTCACATATCAAAGGTGCCCACAACAAGAAGACAGCAAAAGCTTGAACCCAAAGATCTTGATATATCAAACACGATAACTGGTCTGTTGCCAGGTTCAAATCGCTTCTTATCACCCATAACCTTTGCCGACAAAGCTCAAAGCCCCGCGGGGTATCATGCGGGAGAACCACAACGGCGCAATGCAGCATGTGAAGCCTTGTACGCGTTGCAGCAGATGAGATGTGACAGCGAGGTCAAAGTGGATTCACTCCAGAAGACTTCAGATTATTGAACTGAGTCAAACGTCAAAAGACGACTTGACAGATACTGGTTTTAGGGAATTTCCATCTGACAAAGGCGCTTGAAACCCGCCCCAAGAATTCAGATAACCAGGATTACGAATGTTGACAATTTTTTGACAGGTGAGGCGAAGGTCCAGATGGAAAACAATCAAGTTGACCTGGATAACCCCTGTCTGATGGAGACGCTCGGGTGGCCTTTGAATGGATGTAACGGTCCAAATGGGTGCAATGCGCTGTGCATTGTACAACTTCCAGGGCAGCGCTGACTCGGCTTTAAATTACCAGGCCAAACCAGGTGTACAATCGCGGTCATATTGAGCCCAATGCTTGGTTGAAAACCGAGCGAAGCAGATGTTGGATCCCATCGACACCGCAACAACAGATTCTCACCCTTGAGGACAACTTTTTTTTTGTACTATGGTGGTGTCATGACAAGCCGTCATTCTTCTTCTCCCTGATTCTGATTCTGGCTTCTGATTGTTGTCGTCCTGTCCCCTTTTCTTATCCCCAGCAGCCTCGCCTTGATACCCGGCGCGAGGAGCCCTACCCGTTGTTAATATTGTGAGGCTAGGTGCTAACTGTTTTACCTACACGGTCTTCATTCATTTGAATTTTATCTCCATCTCTTTTGTTTTATTTCGGTCTTCTTTCCCGTTTTTACCGTTGCAGCCCCTCATTGCTGTCTTACTCTCCCTACGATATCAGCTCCAGCTTCGAATCAACGCCCCGGCCGCGTCCTGCCAACATAGGTCGCCCATGTCGTCCTAATGGGGGCTACTGATATTGCCTCGCGCCTTCGAGCTAAATTCACAAGACGACACTCGGCAACAGGCTCGCAAGCGTCGTCAACTCGAAGCATCACGGATACCGGTTCGTCGTTCGGAAGCCGTCACCTATGGGATCGTGATCGTGATCGAGCTCTGCACGGTGATGGGGATCGTTCGTCTCGACGTGCCGTCAGTCATTCTAGGGGCACCGTTAGCAGCCGACGTGGTATGACAGCGACACCTGATGGCTCGCAACGACAACGAGAAGATAGCGATGGATTCGCAAAGATTAACGTCTCTCGGGAGTGTTCAGAAGCAACAAACTCAAATCCAAACTCGGTAGCGAAGACGTCCTCGGAAACAGATGCTGAAGGAGCGGTCCCACCCGCTGCCGACCATTCCACAGCGCCTGACACCGCAACTGATGCCACGCTGAAACAGCCGGCTCCGCCTGCAAGTCAGCAGAGCTCCGGCGACTTGCCTGCTATAACCGCCACTAGCTCTAGCGACCAACCTCCGCCTGGTAGCGATCTGCACCCGCCACAACCTCAACCTCAAACTCATCCTACGCCGTTGATTTCTCCATCATTCAACCCACCAGACTTGTCCTCTTCATCGTGGCAGCGCCAGACAAGCTCGAATCTTGGCCGCATACACGAGGACGCGCACGACCCAATTCCAGAATCGCCCACTGCGCGTCCCAGAGCGACCGCGCATCTCGACTTGGACGCAGGTGCTGAGCTTGCTGGACACAATGACGACGACCCGTTGAGTCCTGACCAAGCTCCCAACTCACCCAAGTCCGCCGCTTTTGCGCCCTTGACAACGGCGACTTCGACAACATTTGTAGCTCCATCTCCTAGTCTTCCACAATCAGGAGCTCTTTCGATCCCTGGCTCGCCAACACCACGACCAGCCCCGCCTCCCCGACGACAGAGCTTGCTCTCCAATCGCCAGACGACTTTGATCAATACACTCCTTTCAAATCAATCCACAAATGAACCTGGCGCTGTCCATCCCAGCACATACGCTCCTATAAACGCCAATATGGTGACCCGAAAGATTTGGGTCAAGCGACCTCATGCCTCGCCAACCCTCGTTACTGTCAATGAAGATGACCTCGTCGACGATGTCCGCGATATGATTTTGCGCAAATACTCGAACTCGCTCGGCCGAAGCTTTGACTCCCCCGATATTAACATCCGTATCGTCCCACGAGATCAGCATCAAGAGCGTTTACTCAATCCCGAGGAGCCTATGGGCCGGACGCTTGATGCTTATTATCCAGGTGGACAGACCGTCGAGGAAGCTCTCGTAATCGACATCCCAAGGCGTGCGCCCAAGCCTTCCCCACGTCCCATCGTGCCGGCCTATGTCGGTAATGTCTACTACAATGAGGACGGGCGACCTACAGAAGCGAGTGATGGCTATTTTCCTTCTGTGGCTGCTCATGCTGGCGCTGTCGGTTCACCACATCTTCCTGTGGCAGTCCCAGTCCAGGCCAATTCTCAAGGTCCGCACTCGATTGCTGTGCTAGGGACTGGTCATATCCCTCCTATACCATCACCTGGTAGGTCGCGCGCATATCGAGACCGTCCGGAGCGCCCCAGATTAGGCCGTACTCACACATCGTCGCCCACACTGCTTGCTAATGGCTCGTCCGTGTCATTGGCCGCTGCGGCCGCCGCGAATCATGGTACGCAACACTTCAACCCAAGGCTACCACATTCACGATCTCATTCCAACTCTTCAGATGCTACTGGTATACCTCCTGCTGCCCCCCCTCTACCGACCCCGCCCGCACCCGAACCTTCAACAGTACGTGTTGCAACGCCTCCGGTCAGAACAGCCTCACCTCGACCTACCGCAAGACCTAAGAAGAGCAAAAAGGCCGAGCATCCGAACCTGCCACCGGGCATGCTAAATGGCGGCGTGCCTCCCATTAACGTTCTGATTGTTGAGGACAACCCGATCAACCTAAAACTCTTGGAAGCTTTCGTCAAGCGACTCAAAGTGCGGTGGTCAACTGCCATGAACGGTCGTGATGCTGTCAAGAAGTGGAGGACTGGCGGCTTTCACTTGGTTCTCATGGATATTCAACTTCCCGTCATGAATGGACTTGAAGCAACCCGAGAGATTCGAAGATTGGAGCGAGTCAACTCAATTGGCGTCTTTTCGTCCTCCCCCAACAGTAGTACGTTAACGGAGGAAAATACCAATGAGCTCGATGACCAAGACCGCCTTGAAAACACCGCTCTTTTCAAGAGTCCCGTAATTATTGTGGCTCTAACTGCCAGCTCACTACAGAGTGACAGACATGAAGCTTTGGCCGCTGGCTGTAACGACTTTTTGACAAAGGTACGCTTATGATGTTTCTGAAAGAATCTGCAGAGCTAACTCAATTCATAGCCGGTAAACTTTGTCTGGCTGGAGCGCAAGGTCATGGAATGGGGCTGCATGCAGGCCCTCATCGACTTTGACGGTTGGCGTAGATGGAAGGAGATTTCTCAGCAGGCCGAGGAGAATGAGGCGGCCAAGAAGGCTGCAGTGGCAGCAGCCAAAGCCAAGTCGAAAAAGAGTCGCCTCTCAATGACCAAGCCTGGCTAACAGCTTGACCTGCAACAATTGCCTGGACCACAATATCTGGTTCATCATGAGAGGAGGAATTAAACGAAAGGCATTAGTGCCATCAACGTGTTGAGACAGCAGCAAACATCAGTTGTATCGATGATCTATCTGCTTGCTACCCAGAGTTTTTATTATCTTAGGGTTAATGTTGGGCATTATGTAGTTGCTGGGAGCTGGGTAAGAAAGGAGTTGTAGTAATGGTTATAAGCATAACGGCGCAGGTAACATACATACGAATACCAATGTTTATAATGCACGCCAGATTTTCAATAATATTAGACCAAAAGTCGCTTCTATTTTACTCAACGACTTCGTCCTCTAAGTTGATGTGGTTGGTTTGCAGGCGATCCTAATTGGAGTGGGTCCGAGGGAATGCTTTCGGAACATTGGTATTTCCGAATGGCTGAAAAATTGCTGCTACTTGACATTCAACACCAAGACCTCCAAACAAACCTAGCCTTTCCGAACTGTCACCCAGCCAATTCCAATCAATTGGTCTTGGGTCGCATGTAGTTCAGCACATAGCCAGGGAATATCTGAGGCTGCTGCAACCATGCCTCCTCGAGTATGCGGCGCATCGGTACCGCTGGCTGGCCTCGATGCCGCCGTCTCCATCTCCTCAAGGAGTGTCTCTTCCCCGTTTCTCCGAACTTTCTCGACAACACCATGCCGCGAGAAGATGAGCAAGGGTCGTATGAGGATGTTTGAGTGGCTGAACTCTAGTCCTGGCAGGGGTTTGGCCAATGCTGGAAATTCTCCCAACTATCTTGGTCCCTACCAAGATCAACCTTTCCCTCTCAACCCTCTGTTCCGAAGTCAGCCTGTGCTAGATGATCCTACGCGAGAGCTCATCTACGATAAGGTGACATCTAGGGGAGAGTCACTCAAGGCGGTGTCTGCAGAGATGCACATCGATGTGAGGAGAGTTGCTGCTGTCGTGCGGTTAAAAGAGGTGGAGAAGCAATGGGTAGCTGACGTGAGTATATCCCTCCATGCATATCCTTCCCTGCTATATGATGAGACCAAACAAAATTTTCGATTAGTCTTGAAGACACCCACATGGTTATACATTTGATATACTCTGATAGCAACATTTGATATTTAGCTCGCGTCACTTTGTTTTGATTGTACGACAATGCTAATATTTCTCAAAGGGCAAGCAATTGGCAACCCCATATGCTAAGGCCGTCATGAAGATGTTGCCCAAGACAAACTATACAGAAGGTGGGGATAATGTGCAACACGAGCCCGTCAACGAGATTCACGTACACAACCTCACCATGCAACAACTATTCCACCCTGTGTCCGAATCTCGACACTTTACACGAGAAGATGCCGCCAAGGCCTTCCATGACAACATGTTGTCCGCCGATAAGCGATCACCTCAGCCCGAACTCATCGAGATGGAGCGAGAGATTGTCAATGGTGCCGAGCGTCAAGAGAGCTTAAAAAAATTCCAAAAGGTGACCCAAGACGAGGAAGACAGAGTTGCCCAAAGGATTTTGAGACAGCGTGAACGCGAGGAGGAGCAGACAAAGCGAGTCAAGACGGACCGATATGAGTTCCGGTTCAAGGAGATCAACGTGGATGATGTCGGCCGTGACGGTCGATCAAGAAAGGGTACCGGTTGGCGGTACGGTGCGCCATTTGAGGACCGCAAGCGTGGACTGGTCAAGATTCCTACGTCGGTTCCTTGAAATGTATGATTATATGTGTGATATAAAGAATCGCTTTGCTTGGCGCAACTGTACATTAAGAATACCAACGCCATGTATGAAGCCGTGTACTAATTAGACATGGACTGTATACTTGTCCAAGGGAAACGAATAGCGCTTCCGTCTTATTTACTTGTGATCTGCTGTTGGGTATTGATCTTGACATAAAATAAACCAGCTGCCAACAAGTACTCGACTGAGTCTTAGATTTGGTTTCTATTGTCGTCTTCTCGCGATCTATATGACACTATACTATTCTTACTTCAAGATTGCTGAGTACTTGTATCAGGCACAACCAAATTCTTCCGAATCTGTTCAAGATCATCCTGCGACAGGCCGCAATTCTTAACAACATACTGCTCTACAGAACCGTGCTGTTCTCGGAGTGCTTCCAGCGCGGCAAGCATATTCTCGGGCTTCGCACCAAGTAATCGTTTGGCACCCTCGGGGTTCGCTTTGAGCTCGGGACTCTTCATGACTGTGGCGAGAAGCTCGTCCTTGAAGTCGCCAAGTCCAATCTCAGTCAGAGCATACTCGCGAGCGATGGTCTGGTCATCAACGCCACATATCGACAGGATGAATGCGCATAGAATACCAGTCCTGTCTTTACCCGCTGTGCAGTGGATGAGCAAGGGCGAGGCATCCGGCTTGGCAAGATGCGAGAGGATAGTGTTAATAGAAGTCGTACCCGCTTCCCAGATTCCTTGATACGCCTTGACAAAGCCCTCGCTACCCTCGGCTGTGTAATTCTGGAAGCGCAGAGCAATAGCCTCCGGGCCGTAATCCTCCTCCAAGAAGACGGGGACGAAGACTCGTTGGGCACCAGGCCACTCTCGGACTCCTGCGGCGAAGCGCTCAATCTCTGTTTGGGAACGTAGATCATAGACGTGTGAGATTTTGAGGTCCTGAAGCGCTGAGATGCCGTCTTCGGTGAGACGGGATGGCTCTGCAGAGCGGAACACGATGCCGGGCTTGACGGTGTGGCCGGGGCGGGAGGCGATAGGAAGCGGCCGGCCTCCGAGGTCCCTGAAGTTGGCAAGGCCGGAAATTGGGTGGAAGGGAAGACCAAGGTTTGCCATGACTAACTTTTATAGTGATATAAGTGGATGGAACAGTATATGTGCTTTTGGATCTTTTGAATCTTTTGAATGTCACAGGTTTCTTGACTATGTAAGTTGAGGCCTGACAGTGGTGGGGCGTCAATCATAAACCTCGGTCCCGGCCGGGAAGGGTATAAGTCAGCAATAGGTCCATAGTGGTAGTTGTTCTATTTCAGAGGTGATGACGGCAATCAATGCCAATGTGCTTCTATCCGGGCTCGGGTTGAGTTGTTTGTTTGGTAGAATAAGTCAGCTGTCTACTATAGCATATAGTTACTTGCATGTACTTGTATGTACTTGCTACTTGGCAGAAAACAATAATACTAATAGCTGATATGAAACCGAGAAGTTAATGAGCGTGGTGGTATATTTATCAACCTAAAGAAAGTGTTTTCCAAGCGTGAGCTCTTCTAAGTCTGTTCTGAGCCCATGGTTGTACAGAATTTCCTCGCAAAACAGATCTAATACATGCTGGCTTTAACCGAAGTGAGTCCTCCTCTAAGAAGTAGTACAATACAAATCGCCCCGTTCTCTACCAACGCTGAGATAAATATTTCCCGGAGCCGGTGTTTCCTTGGGGCTCTGGTCATTTGGATCGACCTACTGGGAATAAGTGCAGTTGGAGCAACGGCGCACTAGGCACGAAGGGCAAGCAGTATCAATGCTGACGTTGAACCAGCCGTTGCTGCAGTTGCACTATAGCGAGGTTAACATTTTGATATCAATGCGTTGAATGGAAGTACACGTACACACTGCCACTTGGATGCAGCCATAGAGTTGACGAGTTGACCCCGGTGGGCAGCAGAGGAGTAGTTGTCAGCGCTGAATCTTGTTAGTATCTGCATAAAGATACACATCATAGCTATAACTTACTAGCTATCGGAAGCCATTATATCGAAAGTGTATTGAGTGACGTGAAGTCTGAACTGGAATGCACAAGTGGTTGAATATGGATATATATCCGTCAATGTAGGGGAACTTGCGGTTGGTGATGTGAAGAAGAGAGTATGAGTTTGATGGTCCAGATATATCATCTTTGAAAGCAGTTCTTCAATCTTATATACATTTCAGTGATGGGATTCTCCATCTCAGAAGTCCATAATCTGGGGGTTACATAGTACGAAAGCTTCAACGTAGTTGAAAGTGAATAACAAACTACACAGCCAGACTTAAAAAAATGCGGAAGAGGTGAGCCCTCCAAGGCAACACCGTGTGACGGTATTATTCCCATAGCTGCGATGTTTTGTACGTGAAACTAAGTTTGTTCGGTGTAAGTGAGGGTATCAAAGGGCAAGCAGATGTCATTCTTTGGTCGAGAGAGAGAGTTGATAGGATGAATGTGAAAGTGCCTCGAGAGACGACTACTGAGGCGGTCAGGCATAGCCCTCCTTTCTGAACGTTTAACTCCTCGATGCTAGTAAATTCCGTAGTTGTCTAGTTGATCTAAGAAATAAGGCAACGGAAGTGGAGTAGAGTCATAACAACAATGTCTATGTATTGTTTTCGCTGAGGCGAGATCTGGGGCTAGACTGTGCCTCAATACTGTAAGACTGTAAACAAGGCTTATGGTCAAGTTCCTCTCTGACACCGACTCTAAACCATGAACCCGCCTCGTATTTCCACGAGGTCCCCTCCCACTTTTCAACTAGTTGCGGCTCTACATGCGGCTCTGCTGGGCTTTGCAGTTTTACTCCTGGGTAAGGTGAAAGACGGTCGAGCACAGCCTCAACACCTTGACCAATAGTAGGTCGTAGATGAGTGATTGTTTAGGCTACCGGGCGTGCCCCTTGGTGTAAGCCGCGAATGAATGACATTGAGTAATGCGCAATTTCAGGGCAAGCAAATGCTAGTTTGAGCATTTTGGCAATTTCCTACATTGCGCTGCAATATGACAAAGAGTTATTTCGCATTTCAGGTAGTACCACACTCAAGGCAAAACCGAATCAACCAGTCAGCTTTGGTGGTGATCTTTGTGTCTTGGGATGTGGGGTAACTACTCCGTAGTACGCGGGCTGTTCCTAAATCCCATCAGAAGACCGTCTCACTATTCCGCCTACTAACTAACCTATACCGATAGACGTCTGCCTATGCTCAACTATGAGCTGATGCTAATCTAAGCCTCTGAACCGTTTTCGCTATCCCTGCCCAGGGTGTAATCCTTCTTCCCTTCTGCCCTTCTTCAAGGTACTATAAGCTACATAACAGTTAAATTCAGCTTCATGTTTTATCTGCTATCAAACCCCAAGCTTGGTAAGATCAGCAATCTTGTCACGCCTGCAAGTTTATTCTCTTTCATAAGCACACGGTCTCTTGTTAGTTCAGTTTTCTCAGCTGGCTTGCTGTCGCTGTCGCTGTCGCTGTCGCTGTCGTTGTCGCCATCGGCCTCTCAAACAAGATTGTCACACGACAAGATTTCTCAAGCCGGGTCTGGAAGGGCTCAACAGGGCAACAATCAAGAAAGAACCTCAAGGACTCTTCTTTGATGAGCGGTGAGTGTATTGACGAACCACCTGATGATACCAACGCTCCTGAAATAGTAATGCCGATTATTTTGGCCCTGAAACATGTTCCCTGCTCTTCTTTTTTTTTTTTTTTGTTTCGTTCTTTTTCAGGTGATGGTCAACGGACCAAAGCATTGAGGTTGAGGTAACAAATCGCGAACACGCGGTAGCTCTAGCGGTCATACTGACTCTCGATGTATTGTCCTTGTTTTTAGAAACACAAGCGGGCTGCCAATCACATACAAAGCAAAAGAGTAGAGTTCTTAAAATTGGAATTAATGTCAAAGTTAGACAACATTCATGTGAAGAGCATGATCGTTGACGAGATAACTGGTAGAATCTCCAGTAACAGTGTACTTAAGTTTAACACCAACAATTAATCACAAGGGTCTTAATAGTGTCAGGGCCTCATCAGGGTCATACCCAACTAAAACAAGCTTGGCTCACTCCTACGTCATTGGTCATATTGGTGAATCACGACAATTTCCATTTTTCGGCCGATCTCACTTTGAACGTGGGAATGACGGCAGAGGCTGCCCCAACTATTAAGCAACCTCAAATCAGGCTCATGGACCCCTTTTTTTCCCCCTCTATCCAAGCCTGATCATCCTTTATCTACGATTCCTTAAGTTAATTAACTGGTCCACTACGACCCTCGAGATACCCTCATCTCGCCAAGCTACCTAGAACCATCGACTCTTTTTTTTTGTGACACCGCTATCCTTTCCTGTCTACAGCAAGTATGGGTATCAAAGACCTAGCTATCAGCTATGTGGTGTTTTCTATCATCCACCTGTTCTGCTTTGCCCTGGCTCTGACCACGTGTGGCCTGTACGGCACCGATCTTAACAACGCCAACAAAGAGGGCAAATACTCTGACTCTAAATGGGTGGGTAGACTTTGTCCAGGATGTACAATTGCACCTTAAGAATTGATTGCTGACACAAGTGATCACTGCAGGTCTACGCCGTGGTTGTTGGTAGTATCTCTGCCGTGACTTGTGTACTATACTTTATTCCTTTTGTCCTTCGCATCGCGGGCATCTTTGTTCCGATATGGGACTTTATTCTATTCGTCCTCTGGATCGCCCTCTTTGGTGTCTTTGGCAAGGTACGTTTTCTCCAGGTCTTACTGCAGGCGGTCGATGGCATCATTGACTGACTCTTTGTGACACACCAGATGTACATCAATGAGGATGCCGAGGGTGATGGAGGCATCCAACGCATGAAAAACGCTGTTTGGGTTGATCTCGCCAGCGCTCTCCTGTGGCTCATTGCAACATTGGCAGCCTTCGGCTACTGGTGGAAGCACCGTGACACTCGATCACGCTTTACTGGTCGAGCCCACGTCTAGTCTAAACGAAACACGCGGCTCAACCCCCTTGAAGAGAAGGATGATAAGTGTGGTTGCATACATTATGTTATCACGATCAAGATAATCAAGTGGTACATAGTAATAGGTACGGGGGAGCCCGCTGGTCGGGCTACTTGTTTGCTGGATAGCTGGATAAGGACGTTGGATTGATACCATGATTTGCTTTATTTCCTTTGTTTTTTCAAAAATGATAGAATGATTTGTTCCTGAACTACCAATAGTAGTATCAAACTTAATTTCTGCTCCCTACCGAATTGAGGATATCACAGCTCACAAAGACAACCACCTGCGGCAGCCTCCCATGAGATGTGCTGCACATCTCTAAGATAGTGTCGAGATCTACCAATGATTGATGTTATCAAACATTCGGTGAAACATGTCAGACCAATGGACGATCGCCGCGAATAGCGCTCCAAAGTCATCGTAGAATTGTGATGCCATCAGGTTTCAAACGCCAACAAACGCCTTTGCAAACGCCGTTCGCGCCAAGCAGAAAAGATAACCGATTGGCCGAAATAATCTCTCATTTTTGGAGAAACAAAAGACACAATACGCCGCGGCGTCAAGAATGGCATGACCGCGGCGCGGTGTTACACCCAGAAAGCAAAACAAAGAGGGGCCAAGTCAAGCGTCGATCGCGGACATGTTGGTCCTTGATATTTTTTTATTTTTTCCCCCCCAGTGATAGTGATGCGACAGTGACGAACTTCAAAGGGGAAAGGGTCTTTTCAAGGGTCCGGCCTTTGACTGGCTGCTCTACCGCCCTGACCTTGATCTGATTGCAGTTGAGAGACCCGTGCGGGCGGGCCAAGTTACTTCTAGACGGCGCCATGACGTCGATCAGATGCCTGAAGGAAGCTAGAGGTGGGGACTGTTTTTTTTTTTTTTAATGTAGTTTTGTTTTTTTCGTGCTCTTTGTTCATTCCCAGGAGAGTCATGTTGATCCTCATCCCTGGAGGCGGTAAGCTACATAGTGAACGGTAAGGAATAACACGTGGGAATAATCTATACGAAATTTGGGAACATTTGGACGCTCCTATAGTACGATTAATAGTAACAGGGGTAGCACGAGACAAAGGTTCTGATATCAATACGAGAAACCAAATTGCGAGTATTCTAACAATGGGAATTATGACTAGATCGCGATCAGAATTTCCCGGTTGTTATGCACTCGCATCTCCTGCCTCCACTTGGTGTCCTAGTTCCTGTGGGCTTGGCGACAAAAGCATCTACGCGGAGGCGGACAAAGCCACCGTCGACATCGTCATTGAAGATGGCGAGGTATGGCGGCCCAAGACACATTTAGAGGGTCTTCAAAGGGTCCTTACAGCAAATCTCAGGGATCATGGTCACAAGTACGGATACGCTGGTCATTCATGTTGCCTGGACATGTCCACAGCTTCTGATTCGTCTCTCATCTGATCATATCTTTTGTCTCAGACTCTCAATGTCCCAACAAAAACCGCGCCTTTTTCTTTGTTTGCGTTGTTGTTGTTGTTGTTGGAGCGCCTCATAGGGTCATAGGTAGATTCTTGGCTTCTATACAAAGATGGCGCACGAGAGGAGGTACAGATCAAGGGTCATCTGCCCCTGTTTCAGCCAAACGCTACCTGCCAGAATACTCTCGGTAAGTTGCGAGTCTGAAGCGGTACTTGACAGCGGGGCATGGTGTTGAAAACACTCGGAAACCCGCTGCAGAGCCTGTCGTAGCACGCCGCAGAGATCCACCAAACTCGCCTGCCCTGGACCTGGGCTGTTTGACTCTCCCGCTGTCCCGTCCATCGTCTCTTTCTCGCTTGAGGCCTTCAATTCTGATTAGCGGATACCTTCAAGGATTCCCACTTTCTGGTGGTTGGGATGCATACATGTTGGATGCGGGAGAGGCGAAATCAATTCTGGCACAGTGACTCTCGCCTGCGATAACAAAACCTTTTCGGATGGATTCCTTCAATCTTCTCTCACAGTAATCTTGTAATCCTTGACCACTTCATTTCTCACCTGAATCTGTCTGCCTTGTGCACCTTTGCGCCGCTGTCAACTTCTTCAATTCCAGTTGCTCGCCATCTCCCTCTCAAGTCTCTTGCACGCAACTCCGCGGGCATTCCACTCGATATAGAAAGTCACTCCTCTTGGCCATCCATTTTCATCTGTGACACCGACTGCCCCTCGCCGCAAATCATCAACCTCCGACTGCCGCCCTTCCCCGCGAGCTTCATTCCTGTCCATTCGAACTTACGATTGCTCATAACTCCTTGATATATGCACCGACGTTGGCGCTTGCTTCACGACTCAGGCTGTTTCATCAGCCAGGCGAATCCTCATTCTCCCAAGAACCAAAGATTAAAGCCTCAGACACCGACTCACGACGCCGACAACATGGCCAGCTTTGCGAGATCCATCAAATCCCCCTACTTGTCGCCCCGACTGCGACCTTCAATGTCAGGGCGCACCATGTCCGCGAATTCCGATCTCAACACTGCCTCCCCTCACAGTCCACGATCTGACGACCTTGGCGACTTCGACTTGTCCGCACGCAATACCCCGACGATTCCGCCCTCAAGAGTTCGAGGGCAAGATGGATTTTTCGACAGTGAAGATATTGTTTCGCGCACTTCCTACTTTGCAGGTAAGCAGTATGTTGATTTGCTGGAATGCAAACCGTGCATGTCCAGCTGTTTGGCCTCTGATTGCACATTCACCCCACCTCTATCCCTGAATGATCGTCCATCATCTGCGCTCAAGTGAGCGTTCTCAACTTCTTTGCGGTTCGACGTCGGGACAAACCTCCGGCTGTTGATCCCAACTGGAGTTGAACGATGTTGGCCCAGCTAGCCGGCATCGTCTGAAAACCTCCGAAGCGAGACATTGGTCCCTTCACAACCCGGTTCAACGCCACAAGACCCCCTCAACGAGCCCAAGGACCCCTGACACATGGCACAAGCTACCAACTGTGCACCATGGACAAGTTAACAATGGAGCCGATGCAACAACATGTGGACGAAAGGGGGGCCCGTCATGAAGCATGTCGAATCATCTAAGAGCCGCCGCTACTTCTGCCGTCCCGGTGCAATACAATGCATCCACATGCCCATCAGAGCAAGTCAAGCCCAGGAGCAACCAATGATGCATCCGATGATTGACTGGCGCAAAGCGCGGGGCGGGATGAGGTTTCGGGAGGCTCCCGCACCCCCAATTTCGAGATTGCCGTCTTCGTTTCCCCATACTCGAAGCTACCCTTGGTCAATATCACACGCTATTTCTCTCCTCATATTTCATCTCATATTATCGCCCATCCTTCCCTTTTCCCCTCAATCACGCGCGCCCTTATCCACCACATCCGCGCATGTTTCTGAGTCAACTGTGTTTGAGAAAGACAGATATGCATCGCGCTTCTCCACACTTATATCCAGCCATCGCGGGGTAGCGGCCCCATCATCCCGGGGTTGGCCGTTGAGTGACGCCTGCACTACCATGGGTTCTTGGCAAGCGGCTTGAATAAGCTCTTATATCCCCGAGATATGCCTCCAATTCCTGTTTTTGATCTTGGTGTCATCGACCCTCCTCACTAGCTCATCAACCATCAATCATCACCTTCATTGGGCTTCATACTTACATCTTCTCTCTCAATTAGACGACATTGTACGATCTGCTCCTGGCACGCCGTCTGCTCCTTCAACACCTCGCAGCCGTGGTCACGCTCGACCAATAGCTATCGATCTACCTCAATTGAAACGATTTACGTCTGCTCCTGCACGTACGCCCCCTGAGCCATTGTCGGCTAGAGGTGATCTGCCTGGGTAGGAACTTATCCTTCGCATTGATTAATGACTGGACTAATTCCAATATAGAGGATACTTCCCGCTTCATGAGGACCCAACCAGCCGTGTGCATCGCCCACACCCATTTCAGCATCACCCAGACGCACGAATGAGCCGACTCATCTCGGAATCAGGCCCAATTTACGCAGATCGTCCCACTTCACACCCTGCTCAAAGTGCAGCCATGTCTCAGTCAAATACACCCGTCGCTTCCTATCTCGCTCCAGGATTTCATGACAGTCCGCTCCCTATGGGTAAATACTATCCGTCCAATTATGAGCATAGAAATGGCAGTCAGACCAACTTGCGGCCTCCCTTGGCAGGGACGGTGTCGTCCAATATCGGGCCTGACTCCCATGCAATTCCTCGTGCAACCAGCCATTCGAACCCCGAGACCGAGCTTCGTCGCAAGTTGCAGCAATACCAACGCGACATGATTGCACAAGCGAGCATGGCCGCAAGTGAGCTCCTTAGCAGCTCGGCCAAGTCCGGTGAGAAGAACAGCGGTATATCTCTTAACTCTCTTCCGCTCCGCGATTCCCGCTTCTCTGCGACTGGTTCTCATAAGCCTTTGTCACCAAGACTGCTCCCTCTCGGGAGCCCCGGTCCAGTTACACCAATGGACCTTGAATCAAATGTGGGCGTTGACTATCTGAGTCGCTAGCGAGGAACAGTATCATATTGAGAGTCTGCTTCCCACTGCTAGGACGATGGTGCCAGAATGGCAAGATGGATGAGACATGAACCGAGATTGAACGTGGTTGTTGCATTTGAAAGAGCTAGCTTGGCTTCATTTCATACACGGCGTTGGTTGTAAGCGAGCCCTATCTTGGCTTGGCAATGATTTTGGTTGGCATTCAGCGTGTTATTTAGCCGCATCTGGTACAGAAAGATACCGTACATGTTTAAGGACATGATACCCATAGAATACAGATCATTTGTAAGGACTCTCCTGTGACCTCCTAGGCCACACGTTCTGTTGAATCTACGCGAATCTTAACACAGCCACCAGGAACCTCCCTAGATGGCGGCATCAAGATATTCATCCATTTTAGTTCTGCTGTAGAAGTTCTTGTAAGCTTAGATGCATTTAAGTATCGATGTTGAAGATATCTAGTGATGGTATGTTGAAGTGTCTTATTTGAGCTATCAGTAATGTTTCTTCAAATTGTCCGCAATGCACTTGTAGCAGCACCAATGACTGAATAAAGCCGTGGGGGGTTATACATACAAGTACTTAATGAATCGGCAAGTGGATTCTTGGGTTGTGGCTCTTCAACATTTCTATTGTAGCCTGACTTTTTTGGTACGTATGTAATAGCAGCATGACCACTAATTAAAAAAATCCGATTTCTTTCAAGCAGAGAAACTTGCCAACGTGAAACGGAGAATCGTTGTGCTGCCTCCATTTTCTAACGTAGTCGAAGCCCGAGGCTTAGGGTAGGTAGGTAATTCACTGGGCACTTATTTCACTGTTACTCTAGGCAGCAGGAGCACTTTGGGAACACACGTGATCTGGCGTCGCGTTTGCCTACCACTCGACTCAATCCATCAAACTCCACGCGTTTTGCTCTTAGATATGCCGTGTTAGTGAACACCGAAGCCAGTTCGTTGAGTTTATTGGCTCACGAATGTCCGAGTAACTTATTCAACGATCGAAATGCTGAGAGAGACTCTCTTTAATGGGCTTCCGACGTCACACACAACAAACCATTGAGGGCAATGACTTCTAGCGCTGTGCCTACGACCGCCGCCGTGCTGGATTTTATATGTTTGTTCACACACGATTTGAAGAGGAAACAGAAACGATGGCAAGACGGAGTTCTGAAATACCACACCTTCAACAAGCGTGTGATGGTGTCGGATGACCGGGGTCATTTTATAGGAGATGCACACTGGCAAGGTGGCGATCTTGAGCCAGGGGACGAATTTGAGCTTGATCGTGGCGCTGCTATCGTTCAGGTTTCGGATTGCACTGGACAACATGAACAAGATCTAACAGAGTTGTTGGAAAAACGTGCAAAGGATGTTGAGAAAAGACGTACGAACGCTGGTATTCGGGCACCAGGACCAACTGCCTCAATAACCCATACACCACGGAACGACTCAGTAGCCCATACACCAAGAAACGATCACAATGCACCTCATTTCCAACTCAGACACCGTCCGCTTACCGACCTTGTGGGAGGGACTTCCAGGACTGGGAGAGCTGTCATTTCTCCCCACTCGCCGTATGAAGCGCGCAAGATGGCGTTGAGCCCTGGCCAGCAACAGGACTCGCCCTCCGAGGATACGCGGCCTTCGAAGAGGAGAAGGCGTGAAGAGTCTCCCCCAAGCAAATTGGGACATGCCCGGGCACTTTTCGGAACGACGCTAACTCTTACACCTTTCTCATCCTCGATGCCGATGGGCCGGAGTCAAGCATTACAGGATAAGACTAGCATGGCACCTAAAACTACCTCAACAGGTACAGGAGCTGGTTCTTCAGGCGTACCAGACCGTGCTGAAAGGAGGACAAAATCTCCATCGCCTGATCCTAACCCTGAAAAGGCGAGGACTAATACCCCTCGCGAGACCGCCCCCCGCCGCATTCTTACACAACGCGCATCTCTTCGAGAGTTATTGGCAGGGAATGAGCATAACCGAAACGGAGAATTCCCTCGACCGAAGGAGACCACATCAAGGAATCGTACGGCATCAGCCAAACCACCAAGACCTATAGTATCACATGCAGAAGAGAATGTGATTTCCCTCCTCTCTCAAGAACCCGGACCAACAGAACATCATGGAGATGCAACCCTGAAAAACCCTCGAACTGTTCAGCGTAAGCAGAAAGCTGGCGAAAGGCAACCGTCCAAACCTCGCTCTCTTCCTCCCAAAAATACAGAAGTCTCAGGTTTAAACCAAGGCCGGTCACAGTCACCAGATCTAAATGAAGAGGCATTTCTCAACTGGCTGGGACAGAGCGAAGACATCTCATCCAATCGCAAATCATCGGTGCCTCCATCACAGCCCCGCCCTTCACGCTCGAAGACTCCTGCTCAAAAGACCATGCTGATTCAAAAACCCACAAAGAAGGTAGCCCAGGAGGCAAGACAGGAACCAGACCATGTTGATGAAGATGATGAAGCACGACGGCCCACGAAGCCTGCAAGAACACGCCCTAAAAATGTTTCAACGTCGTCGAAAAATGATCATGCGGATACTACCTCAGAACCCCGTGGGACCAAACGGACATTGAGTACAGATACAGCTGCTGCGACGCATGCTGACCCAGACAATCCTCCTCCTCCTAAAGAGCCCAGAACAGAGCTCCGAATTAGATCGAGACAGCGGCGTGGGCTGCTCATGATCGCCCAGCAGAAACAAAGAGGCCTATCAACAGGTAGATCGACTCCCTCTTCGTCAGGAGCAGGCAGCGAAGTGCACGCTATACCCCATGTCGAAATAAACTCGGGCTCGGCTTCTGAAGAGCCTGAGCCTGTTCATAACCCTGTCACAGACAAGGCTATGTCTGCGAAGGCGGATGAGCGGCGAAACTCAACCCCAAGCGAATCTCATGTCTCTATTTTGGATTCTGATGTCCCACCGGCCAGCAATACCAACGCGTATACAGAAACAGAAAGTATTCGCAAAGATTCTCAGCCCTTGCAGCTTACTGAAGATGAAGCCGTTCAACATGATGATGTGGCACCAGTCAATAACTTATCTGAAGATGACACTTCATTGTCACATCGACGACGAACGAATCCATGTCGTCGCAGTCGGCCAAAGCCAGCTCTAGTTGTGCTGAGCGATGAAGAAATGGAATTCAATGAAACCGATTCTCCATCAAGATCAGATGACGCCGAACCCTGTCGAAAACCCGAACCCGAGCCCAGTTCCGGCCCTCGAATTACCAAGATGTCACGGAAGAGTGTCAAGAGCAAAGAAATTATTGGATTCGTTATGCCCGCTGATGACTTTCCGACTGGGGCTTTCATGTCTGGCTCCTCTAGACAAGCACAGATTGAAAAGCCGGGTCATATCGATACGCCGGCAGCTGGGCGGCATCCAGTCAGAACTGAAGATGCAACACGCCAATCAAGAGAAACCAAACCCGTAGCGCAACAGCTTGAAGCAGCTCAACGCCCAGTGAGCGAGGATAACTTACAAGACAAGCAACCACCACGCATCACAAATCCTGCGACCCGAGGTAAAAAGGCTGCCAGAAGACAGGATGCAGCTGGATTGCCGCCTCAAGCCATGGTTGAATTAGAGCCTACGGCTCCGTCCTGTCCTGCCCCTGCGGGACCCCCGAAGCAGGCGCCGTCTAAGAATGATGTAGCTCAGTCATCGCTGCCAGGATTCTGCAGGGCAAACGGCGGTGCTTGGAGTAGACACGCAGAGGATTTGCTCGGCATGACAAGACCTACCAAATAGACAACTCGACGGTGACAAAGCAGAACTCGATGAGTTTTTCGCATCAAACAGGAAAATTGCTTGATAGACTGGGTATAACGCAGAGTTAAATTTAGGATACCCCGAGATGTTGGTGTTCTCCGACACTGGTCATGAACAGGGCATGCGCCTTGTGAGACTGCCATGATGATTCATAAAATGTCTGAATGAAACGAGGCTTCAGTCTCATAGTCAACACGGGTGTCTACGTCGTTTTGCATAGCAGCATTGGAGAACATTGTGAGAATTGAATCCCGTCGATTTTGTTGAAACATAAAACCCAGAATCTACTCATTTTGCATATCTTGCGAATTTGCCCCTTTGTGACCGGCAGCATCTAGGCACACCAAGTTTTGAGCAAGCTCTCAATCGGTTTATTACGAGTTGTTTAAACCCCAATTCAAATGGTAGAACAGACAGTTCTCATCACCATTCCATGCTACCATTGTTCGCGACATGAGGCGCACCTGAATTGGCTGCTGCTCAGGTTTTCTCAAATTACGAGGACCTAAGAACTGCAAAGCTTCCTGCCCTTTCAGACAAGCCTCGATCTCGCGGTCCTCTGTTGAAGCAAGAGGGAGAATACTGCCCTCACCCGACGACTTGGTGCGTGCTAGCCTTGTTGCTCTCAGTCGAGGTATGACACTCGCCAGCCTTCGTCATGACCTACCGGTTAAACTCACATAGTGTTAACACTGGGAGTTGTGTGGACTTTTCTTACCAACTGGGGGAACCTTTGGGAGGCTGCTGATTGATGGAAGGCCACCATGTGTAAGCACTGATGAGACTCGAAGCAACCCGTTCCAAAAGTCTGTTGATTTGGATAGCAAAGCAATGTACTCAGTAAAACAATGCGCAACACGTCTGCTGTATGTGCAGGAGCGTGGACAACGAGAAGCAAGAGCAGTGGGTTCATGCATACGTTGTCTATTAGTCGCCGACAGAGTCATTCATACCGGCGCCAATTTTTTAGGTTTTCGATACATGCTTACAAAGTTATGGGATGGGCTTAATGGCGGGAGAAGAACCTGTGAATATGGTTACGGGAAGTATTCAGACGGGTTGAGCACCGGCCCTTGATGTTGGACTTCCTAGATGGGCATGAAACAGCATATTCATAATGAGTAACTTCTCAAGATGGTGTCGACCTCCACAGCTCCCCTAGTCTTGTTTCTCGGCGTGCTTCACACCGGCTAAGTTTGGGATGGAAGCAACCTGTGGACAACAGAACTGACCCAGTTGCTTGGTAATACATGCGAGGATGGCATTGATGTTAGTCCCGCACTACATTATATAAGGGGCTTGGATGCCCCATCTCATTCTTCATCAATCTGAACGACTCTGTTGCTTGTTCATGCTCATGATGCTCTATAGCCCACAATGCCTGCCACAGATTATCGGGAGGCTGGGCTGTCGACCCTCGGCTGGCTTCTTCCAAAAGTTTGACAAGGACACAGTTGACTTTTAACTCAAATCGACGCCCTGTTTTCTCAACTTTTCATAACAGAGTGTATAAGGCGTGTTGCGGCCACATAGCAAACAGGTAATAACAGTGAAAGGAAGGACACAACAACAATGATATGATATGATATGATATGGCACTTTTACAGTCGATCTGTGACTCTTGGGAACTCTTGATATGGGTTATTCACTAAACCATGCTACGTTACGGCCTCCGATAGAACCATAAGCAAAGGAAGCAATATCGGGAATGGTCGAACATCAAACCTGGGGTTGCGGAAGTTGACTCATCCTCGTATGCAGGTCTAAAAACATTGGCCAATCAAAGCGCTATTTCCTCGCCGAAGTCACGACTTCGATGGTGCAGCTGGTGGGTCTGGATAGCCAATGATAACCCCTGGCAAGGCAGATCCGACACAAATCCGATTCTTTCATTGGCTGGTGTGGGCCATCCTGCCCTGCGACGCTATACCATTTCGAGCACGCCGAAAGACTCAATCTCCTCCCACCTGCTGCGCCATGTCCCCAGCGAATCCCCAGGCCAAGTGAGACTTCAACCAGGCAGTGAAATACCTTGCACTACGCCCTCCCCCGTGGCCTCAGGCTTTTTCTCTTATTCTTCCTCTTACTCTTCCTCTTGATCTGCCTCGTCACTATCGCGACTAATCATTTGTCTGTTCAAGATTTCAACGGTATTGCAACGAAGCTGGCGACAAGATCGGTACAGTACCTCAAGGCTTCGCCTACTTCCCAATCTCGGAGTAAGCAACTGTCCGACTTGGTCATACACGCATTGGTAGCCTAACAGAATCGCACAGCGTATCGACCTCCAACAGCCTTCCTGGATATAGGATTTAGAGAATATTACAGCTCTAATCCCACGATTCTGTTAAATCTTCAAACCAAAGCATATCCAAAGGCCTGGGACATCTTCCAAAATTTCGTCCTACCAGATAAACTCAAACGAAACTTCTGAGCTTATCATGGCGGCCAATTCACTTCCCCAAGGATTCTCCGTTTTCCAGCCAAGTCTTGGTGCCCAGCTCCAGTTCTTCCCTGCTGTCGGAACTCGTGAGCTCGATGAGCTAGTACACGCTTACATCCAGGGACCAGCTTCTGCCCAGGAGAAGCGTGCCAGCGTCGCCCTCGACTTCTTCGAGTATGCGCATCTGACTGGACAGACCTTCAAGTTCTATCCGGTCTATACACTTGCCACCCCTGTCGAGTCTCCTGCTACCGCCAGCCCTTTCCAGGACTCTGGCTACGGATCTTCTTTCAATGCCAGCCCTGTCATGTCTAACTGGGACTGGAGCCAAGTCAATGCCACTACATCTACTCGTCGTCCTTCCCCCAAGGCTGCCTCAAGACAACAGCCTTCTGATTTCTCCAACCTGCCTGGAATGAAGATCATGACCAAGGATGGGCGCGATGTGACTAACTCTGCCTCAAGAGGATCCAAGACAAAGGAACAGCGGGACCATGCCCACCTCATGCGAATCATCAAGGCTTGCGATAGCTGCAAGAAGAAGAAGATCCGTTGCGATCCTAGCCATAAGAAGCGTGGTGTTTCCAGCACACCAGCTCAACCTGCCAAGGTCACCAAGAAGGCCAAGACAGTAGCCCCAGAACCCAAGGCAGCTCCTGTTGTTTTCCAGGAGGCTGCTGTCACTCAGCTAGCATTCTCAGAGCAAGACTTCCTAGCGGATTTCGACAGCCTGATTGCTTCGGTAGAGCCTAGAAGCGAATCCTGGGAGGACTTCCTTCAATACCCTGCAGTGGATGACAACTACGACTACTTCAATGACCCTGAAGGCTACTTCTCGCCCGAATCCTCTTCCTCTCTGTCAGAGTACTCTGCCAAGCCGACAACACCGACGTCGACGACAGCGACGAAATCGCCGACAACACAACAGGATGTCCGCCGTTGTCAGATTGCAGCCAGTGAAGAAAATGCAGCGATGACTCTTCCTTCGGCTCAACTGCCATTCAACCAACCCGAGGGCATCTACGACTATGTCGACTTCAACCTGTACTCTCCCGAGTCGTCCTTCTCGGAAGATGACCGCATGGTCCCGGTTGGGGTTTCCAAGCAGTCGGTTAGTCAGCCTAAGACACCAGCACCGAATCCACTACCACCAAACGAGTCCTTCAATGGCCTGAGCAGTCGTGGCGGCGAATTGGTTGGCGACCTCTTTGGCGCACCATTTGCGACATCTCATGCCGCCCCTCAGTCCCTCTTTACTGATGGCCAGCTCGGCCGCGAAGACCCATACCGCGATCCTGGAGTTGGCCTAGAGTTATACTCTACTTCGACATCCTCTAACCTTGGTCGTGATGTTCTGAGATCGAGCATGTGGTCCCACGAAGACTCATCGGTCTACCTATCCGGTCTTCAGTCATCCGTGGATGCAGCCCCAGCTACGGACAGTAACGTACGTGCCCACCTCACTGTACCAGTCTTTATTGTATGGCAACTAACTTGTAAAAAGGTGACAATTAGTCGTGGTACTATCAGCACCCGCGGAATCATTAGGAATCCAGATCCTCGGCCAACCGAGACGCCTGACGGAGTCGTACAACCGGGCTCGCAGCAACCTGAGACCCAGAGCCCAAGTACGCAACCAGATTCTCGTCTGACCGAGAGTCACAGTGTTCCTGAGTCAACCGAGATTCACACGGTATCTCAATCTACCGAGATTCACAATGTCTCTCGATCTACCGAGACTCACAATGTGGCCGAAGACAACGCATCTCAACGTTCTTCCACATCTAGTACCATTGCTCCTGTAGCAGTTGGTCTGGCATCTATATACGGCCAGTCAAGCATGGGAGTGTTTACATCTGTTGCTGTGATGTTGATGGCATTGGCTGCTTGGTCCTACATCTCCGAGCAGTTTGCCAATACGAGCAGATCCTTCGGGAAGAAGACTCTCTCTGTGTCACAAAGCCAAAGTACGGTCAATAGACTCATGACCAACGTCATGGGCAGATCGAATGGTGCGAAATCAGTCGGTCGAATGGTCTCGATGAGCCGGAGCCTTATCGCTGTACAATGACTTGCCCTTGCCACATGCTAGACAGGTCGCGATGGAGTTGAAGATGCAATGGATTGCTTAGTCTATCATGGGATTTGGACTCTTTTGTTGTTTGTTTAGTTTGTATTTTAGCATGGGAAGCGCGTGACGGCGCGATTGCGCTGGTCATAACAGGGTATGGCTGTTGCTATAGAGCGAGCATCGAGCCCAGAATCAATTGAACTGGCCTCCAAGGCCATGTAATGTGTTAAAGCTATGTTTCTTGAAGCTGGACTTTCATGATGATAAGTATTGGACTGTTGGTATGTGAACAACCGCCCTGAGTTCAGGTACCCTGTGAGGGAGTATCTGTTAGCGACCGTAATGCGGTAGGTAGGAGTACCGTTTAACTCATGCGGCGGCCATCCAGCCCACTATCTGTCGCCGAGCTAACAAAGTGGGACCTCCGTCACAAACGGTGAGCTAAAGGTGGCTTAGCGCCGACGGAGCAAACAACAAGAAATCTTCTTTCACATTAAAGTAGGACATGCCCATCTTGCACTCTTTTACTACTTTTCTTACACTCAAACAACTTCTACGGCTATTCATAAGCCAAATACAAAGCCAAGCCTTTGTAACTTGTATATTGTTACCTTTGGGGTTATTGAACAACGAATCTCGACCCTTTTTGACACGACTACTGAAGCCGCCGGTCGCGCATTTGGGCTTATTAAGAGCAATCTCATTTCAGCACGGAAGTGTAAGAGACACTCACACCATTCATCAACCTGCTGCGCCCTATCCGGTTGTTTTATTTCAGGCTCTTGGAAGCTAGAAGAAGTTGTTGGAAGCATACACTACCCGGGCAGCTTTTGTATGCTTAGATCGGATGCGCTCGTGATCTAGTGATTGCGACAAGCGATGAGTTGAAGTAATACTCAGCTTCACATTTTCTCTTTGGATATCATTCTTTGCAGGAATCAATAATACAACAAAGACGCGCATCACTTGCCAACAAGGGTGAAAAGGAGTTGGTGCGTGTTTTCAGGAATAGCTAGCAAACAACGAGACTCTGGTGAGAAAAGGAGGAGGGAAAAAAGGGGGAACTTTATGGGAGGAGGAGAGGGAAAAAATAACCATTGTAGACAAGAAGAGAAGGTGATTACTATCTGTTGAGTGAAAGAGGTGGAACGAACTGGAACCTAGGATTGGCTCGAGTGAAGGTATACTCAGGCAAACATGGGTGTTTTCAAGTCACTTGGTCTTTCACCGGCCAAGAAGGCAGGTGAAAAGGTCATTCGCCGTCTCTTTGGCCGAGTGATGCCAACCGCAGAAGGTGACAGCGCCAGTGCCAGTGCCAGTGCCAGTGCCAGTGCCAGCGATACCGACCAAACGGGCAGGGGCAACACCAGTAACGAAATCGACAACCATCATCAAAAGAACCACATCGACTCTTCTACATCACCATCGACATCTATCCCAAAGGATCAGGACTCAACAGCCACCGAAACACCTGCTACTACTCACGACATGGCATCTCCTCTCAAGAAGCCCGTCCTGAATGGGGATCGCAACAAAGAGAACCAAACGCCCAACGCGACCGACTTGGCTGAATCACTCACTCGTCTCAATCTCCAAGGAGATGTCGCCGATTCAGCTCCCCAGAAGCCTGCTGTTGTTCCTGTTGTTCCTGCTGCCCCGATTTTCACGGACCCTGTCGTGATAGCTGAGCGAGCGATGCACATGCGGTTTACCGAAGCGGCTCTTGATATGGTGAGTCTATCAGACGTGTTCGTCTGCAATATTGATGACGGTCCCTCTGTTGAGGCTGGCATTCATCCACTCGCGTAGCTGGATCAACTGACAAGACTATTCACAGGCCCGACTCGCTCTCCGAACTAACGAGACTCCTGTAGGCTGTGTTCTTGTTCACAACGGAAAGGTCATTGCCCGGGGTATGAATGCGACCAACGTCACTCGAAACGGTACTCGCCATGCCGAGTTCATGGCCCTGGGCGCTCTACTATCCTACCCACCTAAAGACGGACCCAGGACGACCTATCTCAAACCAAAGGCGGAAAATACCTCTGATGCACCTTCCGATGCATCATCTGTCGATTCGGGCCCTCATGATGAGGGGAACGAGGACGGATCCAAGGGACATCTCTACCCTTACGGACAAAAGTGTCACCCTGACGCGCGAGTCGATCGATCTATCATCCGTGAGAGCATTCTGTACGTCACTGTAGAGCCGTGCGTCATGTGTGCTTCTCTCCTACGGCAACTTGGCATCAAGAAGGTTTACTTTGGTGCCGTGAATGACAAGTTTGGCGGGACTGGTGGTGTCTTCAGCATCCATGCCAACTCTCTTCCTGTCAGCGCTGATGGGCAGACTGCTAGCGCCCACCCCACCCCAAAGCCTGCGCAGCTTCCGGATGGTAGTGGCACTTTGGGTGTCTCATATCCTCCTGGAGGAGGAGATGGCGGTAATATCGAGTCTGGCTACGAGATTGAGGGCGGTTGGGGTCGAGACGAAGCTGTCGCCCTGCTGAGAAGGTTCTACGTGCAGGAGAATGGACGGGGTAAGCTATTCCATTGACATGCCTATAAAATTTTTAGGTGCTAACTACCTACATAGCCCCTGTACCACGCAAGAAGGAAGGACGCGCAGCTCGACTGGCTGCCATGATGGAAGGCGAGGGCGAGGGCGAGGGCGAGGGCGAGGGTGAGGGCGACGAGACCCCAACTTCGGACACCGCCACACCCGTGCCCGACGTTGAAGTCATCGATTTGCCTACTTCAACTGAGACTCTAAAAGAGGAACCAGCACCTCTGGCGGATCGTACCAATGTCTAGAAGAGCACAGTTACGACGCCGCTCATGCATTAGCTTACGAAACGCAACACAACCAAGGACGAAGGCATGGATTAAGAGACAGAATCTTGGAACCACTTCACGCTTCAATGCGTGGTAACATTTATGAAGACACACTTGAGCCCATATCTCGGGATTCACGCAATACTTGACCCCTCGAAGACTTAAACTAGGTCTTTTGAGGGACCTGCGATGTGTTTCTCCATAGGCTCGTTTACTCTTATCATACAGTTGGCGTGCTAAATTATTACATGGAAGTGCAATAATTGCCCATTCAGGGCTGTGGCCGTGAATACTGTTGTATGAACGAGCATCCGGGATCTATTTAGCGTGCGAGTCACTGTGTATATAGTAGCATTGGGCTGAGAGTAAGCTGTTGACTGAAGAATTGGCCGAGCAAGACTAGTGAATGACTTGTGACTAGGTCAGCATGCAATCTAAAATGGAATTATGGCAAAAACATTAGAGAGTCTTTGCCTGTGTTGTTTGTGATATGCAATGTAATTCCCTGCAGTGCAAATGCGTGATCGACCTAAAGTGAAGCCAGAGAGAAACATAACACGCGATTGTAACCTATCCCCAATCCATACGCCCAAGGGCCCTATCAGATTTCTTTTAGTCTATATACAAAATCACGGGTCCAGTTTAAGATTAATAAGTGGTATGTAACATTTGTGAAGTATATATGTGATCGAAAAGCTATGGGAATTTCAACAGTCAGAGCCTTATGCCAAGGCCTTTACAACTTCAGTTTATTTAGCTTATCTAGCTATAATGAAGAACTTTTATCTAACCAAGTTCAAGATACATACAGACAGCTTGACAAGCTAAAGGGTGTAAGCATCCCCTTTTCCGGCTCCTCTTGTCATCGCCCTTCTCATCATCCATCGACTGAAGACTCAGTCAATCAACCTCAACCCTGACGTTATGATGAGTCGACTGCAAGAAGGAAAATTGCTTCTTCCTTCAACAAAGCAGCAACTCCACTACTACTCCTTAACCCCAGCTAGATAGGTCAAAAAATCAACAAAAAAAAACCATACAACAGTGGGGATTCACTGGTTATCACCGACCCAACTACTAATCCGCCGGTTACTAGCTTGACTCTGGGAGAGCGGGCAGTATAGGCTGAAGACCTTCTTCATTGACTAGATTGTGTCCAAGAGTCGCAAAAAGGTAAGAATCGATGTCCTGCATTTTGTGGTTGCAATAAGGGTGAGTCAACTTAGACGGGATAACTGAGAACACTGCCAATCCGCCATGACACAACAGCTTAGACCTTGGTTCATGCAACGAAACTTGGCGCTCTTTTTGCAGGCAGGAGTGGGGAGGCGTGAGTTCATGTTAGTACTTTTAAAAAATAGAGTTGACGTACCAAGCATGATAAATGTTTTGACCGGTCAAGGCTGACTGTATAGCTATGTTTATATTTATAATCCAAGACAGCCAATGCTTTGCAAGGAATGCTCTGTTGGTCTTTCAGCCTCTGAGGTGATACTTTATGAAACAGTAAATGAATCGTATGTTGAAATACAAGCTAGTATCGTCCTTTGTCCGACTTGCAATTGAAAGCCCTTTCCTTTCCTTTTCTTTTCTTTTCTTTCGTTGATTTATTGTGGGTATTTCTGATCACCTAAATACAATCTTCTCAATACATGTTTGAAATTTATAAAAAGTGAAACCAGTAGTTCGTCAAAGCATAAGTGTCATATGTCGTTGCCTTCATGGCTCTCAATCCAGCAAACGTCTCTACAGCCATAACAACTCTGCTGACAAGATAGAGCAGTGGACTCCCAATCTTGATGATTGTCAGCAGACCCTCCCATTGAAAACTCATCTTCCTAAATTGCATGCAAACAACAGCTGTGATGACGGAAACCAGGGCACTGACTCTCCAAAGCCATCGTTCTGTCTCAGATGGGAAAACAGAACCCCATGAAATCAGATGGATGGCTCCAAAAGATGCTCCTAGTAGGCATAGCAGGGGCCAGTATCTCGTCATGTAGAGATTCGAGTCCCACTCTGTGATCACATTGGCGTTGTCTTCAATTTGGTTTATGATCTCTTTCTCCCCTTGAGACATGCTCACTGTCGAAGAAACACTCTGCTCTGCGTCTTGTTGCGGATCTGCCATGACCAAAACTTCGTCATCCCTACAATCACGTGGAACCACGTACCAAGCAATGGAGTTACTTTGCTTCTGACACATCTCTGAGACATCATAGGTATTCTCCATCGCCAGACTTTCAAACTTTTCCTTCTGGAGAGCAGTCATCTCTGGTAGGTCGACAAAAGAAGCAGTGGCAATGTCCTTGGGCTTTTCCCACCAAAATGCGTAGGTGACGAGAGCGTTGAACACATAAGCCAAGGTCATTGTCTCGATAGTTGCCAGAGGTAGGTGGTGTGCTACTCGTGTGATGCACTGCGCCGTGAACCATATAACCTGAAGCAGAGCCGCTACTTTGACCAGGCCGTCAGCTTTATTCTTGTCGTCAATGTCTTCTTCTGCAAGCCCCCAGGCTTTGTGATTTTGCCATGATATCAATCCATTATTCAAGAGCCAAGCATACTGTCCTGGCCACAGAGTGCGATACCCTCCATCCTCCCCGGATTTGTAGCGCACTCCCATCATGCAAAAGTAAAACCCGTGGATCATCTTGAATTCTCCGTTGGTGGAATTAGCGCAGCGCCTTACGGCTTTGCGGACCTGGAGGTACTCTTGTAACGATTCGAGGCATACCATCTCGGGAGCAAGTAAAGCTTTGACGAGTTGGTAAAATTTGTGCGTGTGTCGGAGTTGACGAGAAACGTGAACACGAGGATGAATGGCTGTCCAAGTACAGATAGTAACGGTAAACAGGGAAGACATGATGAGTGACCATGTACCGCGATTGGTATCCTCTGGAACCCATCCCACCAGACCTTGGGTCTCTCCTGATTGCGAGGCCACAGAATCACTCATGAGATTATTGAATGAAAAGACTTTGAGGGGTTTGTTCTTAGGTTCTAGTTTGAGAAACGATAGAGAATGCCATGGTTGGGAGCTATCCCCTTGGGATGATGGCGTATATCAGGTCGGGTTGCCTCTGTCATGAACAACTGCCATATAGAAATCCTGATACAAAAGGCCATAGCTGATCCAATGATTTATTGCCTTTTCTGGCTGTTGGTTCCATCTAAGAGTAAGCTGCATTACATGGGCGCTTAACATCAACATTATATTTGATTAGGTACCAGCTGAGATCGGTACCTGTGGTTTTTTCTATATGGGCTCAGCCAATTGAGTGCTCAATTAGCCGCCTGTTGATCGGTTTTGCAGGGGTCTGACTGATTACGCGAAGCCCCTCCCATGCCAAGGGTCCTCGTGGAACGGTGCGGTTCTTCTTTCAACATCCTCAGAAGATTCAACCAAAGCTTTTGTATTTTTGTATTTATTTACTTGCCTGCTGCCTGCTGCGGCCCTTGGCCAACACCCTTTACTCACGGAAGCCTATCGGAATTGTAATTACCTATGCTTCCACCATCAGCATGGCAAACTCTGCATTGCGGCCGACAATGCTGGCGCTTGGTCTAACGCTTGGCGTTCCAGCCGTGCTTTATTTCAGCATCCTTGGAGCTTTGGTCGTTGCGCCATCACTGCAGGCCCACGCCATATACCTTCACAAAGTCACCTTGACATGGTTCAAGGATCTCAACGTTCCTGAGCAGTTTGGCTTTGCTCATCACCAAGTCACGCCTTTCTATATTTCAACTCCAGACGGCGTCCATCTGCACTCATGGCATGTCCTACCTTTGGCCACGTACCAGTCACACCAGGAGGATCTGCTGGCACAGGGGCCAGAAGCTGGATTGGTTGAGAACTTTGAGCAGACTCTGAATTTTCTTCTGTTGAAGGAGAATCCAGATGCTCGTCTAGTTCTCTACTTTCATGGCACAAGCGGAACTATGGCGAGCGGTTGGCGTCCTGATAGCTATCGCTCCCTCTATTCAGCTGACCCTGTCAATACACATGTCCTAACGTTTGATTATCGTGGATATGGAAAGTCTAGCGGCTCGCCAACCGAGCAGGGCATCATTACAGATGCTCTTACCGTTGCTGAGTGGGCTGTTCACACTGCAGGTATTCCGCCGGAACGAATCGTTATCTTCGGCCAGAGTCTTGGATCGGCCGTGGCCATCGCACTTGTCAACGAACTTGCTCAAAAGAAACCTTCAGTCCATTTCGCGGGATTGGTTGTTACGGCGACCTTTGCAGACGTCCCCCAGCTGACGGCCACATACCGTATTGGTGGTTTTATCCCTGTGCTTTCGCCAGTCGCGAGGGTGAAGCCGCTGTTCGCATTCTTTGCACGTCGGCTTTCAAGTACTTGGGATAACGTGCAGAGACTCGGTGAGTTTGTCCAGGCGGCCGAGAGGTACGATGTCACCCTTCTGCATGCCCAGGACGATACAGATATCCCCATGGAGCATTCCATAACGCTATACAGAGAGGCTGTTCGCGTAGCGGAGGATGTTAAGGACCTATCGGACAACGACGGTGCATTACTCAGTAAGCTCAGCGAGGCTGAAAAAAGCCGTGGAGAAGGAGGGTCAATCACTGTTTGGTCCACCAAAAAAGGCAACATCAGACTAGAGATCTTGAAGTATGGAGTCCATGACAAGATCATGTCTTATCCTGCAACTGGGCTTGCGATCAGTAGAGCGTTCGCATCTGTACACTCGTGAGGAATTTTTCTATCAATATAGACTACCTATATAAAAACAATGGATCAGTACGACTAGAATATTCATACATCTCCGGATTCTGGCTTAGACAGGTCATTGATTATCACAACCCCAATGAGATTTTGAGCGAACCCAGATTCACGACACTTACACGACTTGTGTGAGCCAGTCATCTCATTTGATTTTCGTCTCTTCTACCTGCCTGCCTACAGTTCGCATGGGTCAAGGGTCAAGTCGCCTGCATCCAAGCAGATGTTTTCTGTGGTATGAGGTAGGCATATATATACTTATTGAATACAACACAGGGCAGAAATGGCATTCCTATCTGTTAGACTAGATTCTGAATGAGGTCAACACAGTACATCAGAGGCAGCCTTTCGCCTTCTTTTCTGAGTTATGCATGCGAGACAATCAATCATATCAGAGTGGAGGGATAAACCCTTCAGATGAGGCACTATACCAGACCATTCTTAGAGATATTGATATATGGGAAGGATAACATGTATCTTGTCTATACTCTACTTTTTTTACTAATCAAAGGTTTTTGACATTAGCCTACCTAGGTAGAATGGCACATGGAAGCGGCGACTCTTGAGTTCGCAAGACAGGGTAGTCTCGTGTTTCCTAAGTATCCCTTCCCGTGATGCCTACCTACCTCGTGAACATGTCTATATACCTGATGAACTCGCCTCGTCCATTCTCTCCCCACAATCATCATCATCATCATCACCACCACCAATAACAACAACAACAACAATAATAACCACTCAGACATAACTCACAAAAACATTCATCCCATGGCGCACATCGGGCCACACTCCTCATTACCGCTTACCTTTGAAACCCTTCCGACGGATTTGTTGATCAATCTCGACCTTACAAGCCCTGGGGAGGGATGCAAGCCGTTGATAATCATAGTTTGCCTCTCTACAGAAACTCGGAACAACTTGAGCGATTTTTATTCCCATTTCGTCTCGACCCTCGAACGAAGCGCAACCGTGATCATCACCTACAGTGAAGATAGCGTCCTAGAAATCGTCAGTGCGCGTCTCACGAAAGCATTTTTTCTGCTCGCGGACCCGGCTCTCGCACACCCCGGTTATGCACGCACAGTACGTGAAATATTTACTGCTGTCTGCTCCGGCTGCAGAGCAATTACTATAGGGCCTTTCACGAGGTTAACATGGAGCCGCGTTGTGGTAGATTATCGTCAATTCTTCAGCCTCTTCGATCTGTCTTGGGACCTTGGCTTTCGACATCAAGAATGGTATGAGTGTTGTACGCCTGTACACGAATACTGGAGGAACGAGTTGACCGGATATTTTCCTAGACACATCAACATGCGGGCTGTGTGTCTCAGTAATGTACCTCTGACGGACTGGCTATATAGTCAGATCACAATGATTAAGGTGTCTTAGCTAGTGCCAATTGCATTGAAACAAAAGGGTTCGGGGATTTTTGGGTTTGTTGGCGATGAAGACTTAACGGAGGACTCCATTAGAATCATCTTTGCCTTTTGCAGGCTAGGAACGCCGCAATTTCGGGGGTGAGGTTGTTCTGGTGGAGGATGCTTACATAGATTGTTCCGAAGCCCGCCCAGATCACATAATCTTTAACGTTATTCACTACCACCACCTTCTGGAACAAGATACGTATTTCAAACTCTCTATGGATCCGCGGTCGGTCGAGCCTTTGTTCGGGCTGGTTGGGATACCTATGGTCTTGTCAGAAACCCATTGGCTGAGAAGAGTAACCAGAATGGAGTTCGTCCCCTGGTTCTCTGGTCATCTGGCTGCAAAGACTATGGTACCACGGCTGTTCATGGTGCGCCCGATCTTGCTCCTCACGTTGAAGACTCGCCGATGAATGGGCCGGAATTGTTACATGAGCGCACGAGAAACTCTGTCAGGGTCTTCGACTATGAAAGCCTTTTCGACGCAGCAGTTATTCGGCCGACTTGTGTTTTTGTATATTCGAGTAGCTACTACGGCGCCATTTTCGACAATGCAGCTGCCCAGAGAGTAAGCGGCGCGAGAGTTCTTCGAATTCCTGGAGATCCCAACAGTATTATGCACGCAACGCATGTCGATGATTGTGGTGAGGCGTATGTCTCACTTGCGGAACATTATAATCGAGAGGCTGTGGGCGGCCAATTCTTCAACATTTCCGGACACCGCTATGAGACACTGGCCGAGATCTCCGCATCCGTGGCTAGAGAATACAACTTCGAGAACGGAGTGAACTTTGTACCGCCTAGTGCGGCCGAGGCATCATTCCCTCCAGGGCTACATTTTGTTTTTAGCTTCAGTCAGTGGGTGGGAAGTGACAAGATTCGGTCATTGACGGGATGGAAGGACAAGAGATTGCTGTTTTCTGAAGATATACATGCTCACAGGTTAGCTTATGAAGTGTTCAAGGCGCGTGGACATTCCAACGTTATTGAGATACAGAAGAGGATTAGAGGCAACTTTGAGGCATGAAAACTAATTTATCAGCGGCACTTATAGCAGACTTCGGCATAAACGGAAGCACAGCTGGGAGTCCAACTAATATAACAAACTTTCTCTAAAATGAATCAGGCTAGAACTAAAGATTGCCTTATTATTCTAGGTAACTTTATCTAAGGGTCCAGATCACTTGCCTTGTATGTATTAAAGTTCGCCCCGCTATGATTTCATTCCTAAGGAAAGGGAACTGTTAGAATTCAACGTCACCTCAAAACGCGTCGACGCTACATCAATACTTCACGCAGGCCGAGATGGCCCTCAATCGCATAAAGTCCCGTGGATTAGGCCATGTCGCGGTCGATGACATCAATGCTCAGGAGGGTCCTTCAAGCAACGTTATCGACGATGGACGCGTCCAAGTTCAATTCCACTCCAATCCGCAGGCGCTGGCAGCATGGTGCGAACACTTTCGGGGCTCCATCGCTGGCGAAGTAGCGGAATCAGAACATTTACAGCCTCCGAAACCGAGAAGGACAAACAGCATCGCCTTTCTTCCAGGTGTAGAGAAGCCAGCTGAGAGTCCACGCCTAAACATTGCGATCCATATCGTCGGATCCCGGGGGGACGTCCAGCCTTTTATTCCCATTGCTCAACTTCTAATGAAGCCGCCGTACGGTCACAGGGTACGGATATGCACACATCCTGTTTTCAAGGAATTCGTCGAGGGCCAAGGCGTGGAGTTCTTTAGCATCGGTGGTGACCCCGAAGCCTTGATGGGATTTATGGTGCGCAATCCCGGATTGTTTCCAAGTCGAGCGAGCTTCAAAGAAGGTGAAGTCAGCAAAAGGAGAAAGGAGATGCTGGAGATCATATCTGGTGCTTGGCGGAGCTGCATCGAAGCAGGTGATGGGATGGGGGAACCGATCAAAGCTGCCGACGTGGAACACGCGGATGATCTGTTTATTGCCGATGTTATCATTGCCAATCCCCCATCGATGGCACATCTTCACTGCGCACAGAAGCTCAGTATTCCTCTGCATATGGTCTTCACCATGCCCTGGTCACCCACCAAGACTTTTCCTCATCCCCTGGCTGCGATGAGTTATGGTGATGCCGATGCCAAAGTCGCAAACTATCTATCTTTCATGATGATGGAGCTGTTGACATGGCAAGGGTGAGTGCATATTCTAGAACCGATCTTAGTTACAAACTGACATGTTTCCAGCTTGGGAGATCTGATCAACAAGTTCCGCACTCAAACGTTGAATCTTGATCCGGTCAGCCCACTATGGGGATTCCAACTTCTCTCCAGACTTCGTGTTCCCTTCAGCTATCTTTGGTCAGAATCATTGATACCGAAGCCATCTGATTGGGACGCTCATCTCAACATTACGGGGTTCTCTTTTCTGTCCCTGGCAAGCTCATATACGCCTCCACAAGATTTGGTGGAATTTCTCGAAAAGGGACCTACGCCAATCTATATCGGGTTCGGATCTATTGTCGTGGACGATCCGCAGGCGTTGACCGAGATGATATTCCAGGCGATCAAGATTGCAGGCGTTCGAGCCATTGTTTCCAAGGGTTGGGGCGGTATTGGCGCTGGTGATGTTCCCAAGGATGTTTATTTGATCGGCAACTGTCCGCACGATTGGCTTTTCGAACGAGTCTCAGCCGTTGTCCATCATGGTGGCGCCGGCACAACGGCTGCCGGTATTGCTGCTGGGCGACCAACTGTCATCGTTCCCTTCTTCGGTGATCAGCCTTTCTGGGGTCAGATGATAGCCCGCGCCGGCGCGGGACCCGTATCGGTGCCGTACAAACAATCAACAGCAGAAATATTGGCAGAGAGCATTACCTTTGCGCTCCAACCGGAAGTTCAAGAGGTAGCTAAAGACATGGCACTCCAGATCCAAGAAGAAGATGGAGCCGGTGGTGCGGCTTCGGATATACAGGAGCGTCTAAATATCGACAGCCTACGTTGCGATATATGCCCCGAAAGGCTCGCGACTTGGCGCCATCGAAAGACAGGCGCACATCTTAGCGGCTTTGCATTCGGCTGTCTGTTAGACCAAGGCTTGGTTGAATCCTCTGACATCGAGCTGATTCGTCATAAACACTGGTACGTGGACGAGGGCGCCGAAAGTCCCCTCATAGGTGCCGTAGCCGCGGTTTCGGGCTTTGCTACATCTGTGGCCACCGCAACGGCCGATTACGCCCAACGATTGAGATATTCCTCGCACTCGAGAGCTGCAAGACGTCTTAGCACAAGAGTCGAGCTGGGAATCGCCCCAATAAACGGTCTTGAGGGACACGATGGCGTTCCGCAATCAACAGGAGGGCCGCGAACTATGACACATGCAGGGTTGGAGGAGGTTGCGCGCAAAGTGGCAAATAAGACATGCCATGGAACGGAACCAACACTATTCAAGACAAAGCTTGCCCGACCAGTATCTACACTCCATAGCAAGCAAAAGCAAGCTTGGAGAACTCACGAACGAGGCCGAAATGGGCGCGCGTTTTACATCACACGCATTACTGGTACCTATATCTCCGACCTGACAGCAGCGAGCGCCAAAGCACCAATTGCATTCTTTTACAACGTCGCCAATGGATTTCACAATGCGCCGTCTAATGTCTTCGACGTGGATGTTCGTCACCGTGATGAGATCACCGGTCTCAGAAGTGGTGTCAAGACAGCAGGCAAGGAATTTTATTTAGGCGTTTGGGATGCTTTTAGCGGCATTGTGACGAAGCCCTACGAAGATACCAAGGCAATGGGAGTAAAAGGTCTAGGGAGGGGTTTGTTACGAGGTGGTCTGGGAATTATGGGCAACTTGGGCGCAGGTAAGTGGCAATACCAATACCCTCACTGGAGAGTCTATGCCATATGGCCTCAAGATATCAGATTGAAGATACTAATCATCTCGCAGCATTCTTTGGCCTTCCAGGATACACGCTGAAAGGCCTTGAGAAAGAACTAATGAAACACCACCTCAACACGTTGAAAGCAGAGATCTTATTAATCAGGCTGAGGCAAGGCCTTAATGACTGGCTTAAAGCTACAGATGAAGAAAAGAACGAAGCAGTAAGAAGATGGAAGGCGCTAGTATAAGAGAATGCTAGACTTGCATATTAGATAGTTGACAGCTTGGGGTTATTGTTGCGGATAAGTAACTTCTTAAGTTAATGACTGTATTAGTAGTTATGTTGTACGTAATTAAAGTTTCTTACTAGAATTTCCGTCAAGTTTCTCTCAAGAAAGGTTGACAAAATGACTGGCAACGGTAGGGTCAGGTAGATCATCTATGCAGTCACTCGCCAAAGTCGACATTAAGATATCCTTCACTAATTTCATCATCAGGTAAGAGTCTTCAAATAATTGTCTTGATTATCCAATGTCCAAAAAAAATAAAATTTCGTACACTTTTTATTTCATCATCTCATCATATCGTACGTATTGTCATAAGTCCAGCACTCCTCTAATGCAACAAATGAGGACAAATATAGGGTCGTAAGTTTATAATCTTTGTAGTTCATATCATAGAATAAAATAAATAAAAAATGACAATTTTGATAGAGATCAGTATTAAATACATGTGGGAACTAATATGTTTGTGCATTAAGTCATGATTCATCGACGGTCGTGACGGGAGCGAGAGCGGTGACGCTCAGGGATCTTGGTAGTTTGAGCCGAGGCAAGGTCAACGCCTTCCCTCATGAGTTTCTGTCTCGTGCTGTTGGGGTGCTTCTGGCCCATGAAACCATCGACCAAGGCAGCACCGAGAGCAGCAGTGGCAACTCTGGCACCCTTAGGTCCGAGCCAGGGGCCAGGATCGTGTCCAGACTTCATTGCAGCTTGAGCACCAGCCGTAAAGGCAGTGCGACAACCAGCCTGGACCATGGGATTCTGCCACCATGGTGTTCGGGCCTTAGTAGAAGCTGGCATTGAATTGCGGCGGCCGGGGGCAGGAGGTCCACGGTTCTTTTGTGTAGTTGGGGGACGTCCACGGGCCGGGGATTGGGCGGGAGGTCGGCCACGGCGGTCTCTTGTTTGAGAGCGCGGGCGTCGACGACCCGCTGCCGCTGCGGCTCCAGCCCCGGCAGCACCCGCAGCGCCATAAGCATAGTTATCATCATCAGAGTCGGATTCAGAGCCTGGGTATCTAGACGATCGGCCTCGGCCTCGAGATCTAGATCGAGGAGAAGGTGGCTTTGACTTCCCAGGACGGCGGGTCTCGTCTTGCTCAGGAGCCCAGGTCTTGGGCCGTCGCTGCTCTCGACCATCATCTGGGTATTTGTTCGTAGGCGGGCCTCGAGAGTATGGATCGCGGTCGTAGGGATTTGAGGGGGGAACATCACGCTCGAATCGATAGTCTTTATCAGGGCGTGAACCCCGTTTATTGCGGACTGGTAGTTCCCGTTCACGTTCAGGGTATGGCTCTCTTGAAGACGGATGATACTCTCGTTCAGGACGTGTCTCCCGATCAGGTCGAGCTGCTGACCTGGCTTTACGGTGAGGTGAATCTGGAGGAGGTCCAAAAGGTGGAGGGCTGAGATCTCGAGTCCGGCGGTCGGGCCCCTCACTGCGACCACGGGGCTCCTGCTCATACCTGCGAGGTCGAGAACGGGGCTCAGGCCGTCGAGAGCCCATCATGGACTCGTCGGGATAGGCCCCTCTGCTCGGACTCGGTGGTCGTCGGCTCTTCTCCGACTTGCGACGGCGAGGTGGAGACCCGGGCGGCGACGGAGGTGCCGTTTCCCTCCGGACTCTACGCGATGGAGGCGCGTCCCGCTCATCGTAAGGATCATAAGACCTCCCAGGCTCTGGAGTTACATAGTCGTCATCGAAGCGGTATGGGCGAGCCTGTTGTCTAGGCTGACGGTAGTAGGCCATAGGTGTATAGTGATAGCCGATAGATAGAACTTGGCAAGGAAGCTTGAAAAGTGGAAGATAGAAGCTCGATCAGGGATGGTATGAGTTGTTAGGGGGGGAAGAAGGGGGAAGTTGGAGGGTTGCTGTTGTTGAAAGAGGGGAGATCTAGGAGATGTAGGTAGTATTGGGGTACCCAAGAGAAGACTAACGTCAGTTAGTGAAGTACGATCAGTTGCCAAGATGAGAAGCTTAATAGCGGGGAGGAGGCAACAAGAGAAGGCGCTGGGAATAAGCACTTCTTTATGTAAAAGGGGAGGTTTGTATAAAGTGCATAATATGACCAGCTGAAGGCGGTAAAGGAACCAGGGATCATGCAAGAAGCCACAAATTTGGTCATGGCCTGCTTAGCTTGATTCTGAGTCCAGACGTGACCATCTAGGGCATGAGGATCAAAGGCTACACCTTACAGTAGGTAGTTACTATGAGAGCTGTACAGCGCCCCATTATCCGAGGACGGGGTGGCGGGGAGGGGCTATGCTAGTCAAAACCCTTCATCATTCAATAAGCTTGAGGATTATATTAATTTGTGTGCAATTCGGTTATAGTGCTTTGCTCTAATTCGCTGAATCATGAAATCAAGGTCAGAATACTATGTAATGGCGTAGAGGTGCATTGCCCGGAGAAAACAACCAGCCATCCAGTCTTCAGTATCATCCGCTTTTCGTGGGGAAAAACATGTCGGAAGATGCAGGGTCTCGGTGGCCGACGTCATAAGACCCAAATCGCTCAGCTGATTGACGTCACCACCTTAATTCGAGACCCTTTTAACCAAAGGGGAAAAAGCGGCCCAAGCAGGTGAAGACGCAACAAGTCATTTCTGACCACTGTTATATCGGCCAACCAGCCAATACAAATAAAGGGATCTTTTCAGGACTCTGCTTTAAGATACAGTATTACATGGGACCATTATCCCTTCTTCACGTGGAGTTTGCCCGGTCCTCCGTCGGCCATGATCCCCGTTGCACCACAACCCTTGGACGAATGTTAGATTGAAACGTGTGTTTTGCTCGTCGGCCAGGGGCGATTGTACGTAGGGGCAAGTGATATTCGGACCATCATGACGATGGTGGGGAGCTCTACTCGGTGTCCGAGTCCGTGATACACCCAGACAACAGCCGGAGAAGACACTGCTCGACATCATCAAACAACGTCCTGCATTTAGGGTGAATAATGCATCGTATGACGCTACCACACAGTAGCAACGGTCACGGATGAACCCTTAAAGCGTCCTAATATCGATTGTACAATGAAGCAATCGACCCTCAGCTGGCACGATCAAAACAGCTCAACACAAGCAAACAAGCGCAAACTGCATGTTTCAAACCTTCCATGCGACTTCCAGATGAGACAGCCCTCTCCGCATATTAGCAACAAGATCACCCTTTGATGGACTGGGGTTGCTTGTTTGTTGTATCGGAAGTTTATCACGGAGATGGCCGGCAGTGTCAATCCAGCTGATCCTATCTAAACTTACATGCTTAGCACACATAGACGCAGGGCACACCCATGTTCCGCTGTAGAATGATAAAACTTGATAAAAGGATCAGGGCTGACAGCGTGGATCATCTTATTACCCTATGGCCTTTCTGGCAGACGTATCATTAGACGCCTTGTCCTACCGGTTAGTAACCAGCCATCGATCTCCCACAAGGACAAGGCCGGGACTTGACTGCTCCGCGGGCACACCATCAAGAGATCGATGGCGGTGAGGGCTACTCCCATACTAGAATAGCTGGCATTCATCGCAAAACTTGATCCAAGTCAACTCGGGAGATCAATGGCGGTCTTCCAGAGCCGATCACAAAGAGCCGAATTGGGATACTCATTTGGCGGGGAACGGAATCTAGCATCACGCTCACGTAGGTATCCGATTTGACCTGGGGAAAGGCGGGAGAAGGCATAGTAAAAGAAGCTTTATTGACTGTGGTGGATGGAGGATTTATTCCCCTCTGTTTATGGTCTCACAAAGCAAGGGAGACACCTGCAAGGCACATTGAGGGTGTCAAGACACAGAACGAACACGGGGCCGAATCACAATGTATGCAGTGAATGAGATAGCATAAGCAGTCTTGAGGATTTCTTCAAAGACAACAAAGTTTGTCCACAAGTGCTTGCTGACGCCTCAGCTAACGGTGAAGCATACCTAGGGAGTGGGAGGCAATTGACTTGCATAACCAAATCGAACCCCGCCGGAATAATTCGGCCCTTGATGACCTCCAGGTTTTTAGCATTTCATTCACTAAAAACTGTTAGCAGTCGAAATTCGTTTAGCGGTGATAAAGCCCGGAGGACGACCCTTTTCTAGGCCAGTGTCTCCGTCATGGTGTCCGTCTAGGTGTCCGTCTAGCTCGTGCTTATCAAGTCCGTTATCTTCCCATGGCCTTTATCGTCAAACGTGCACAGGCCATGCGTCTAGGCGACACTTTGCACACGGTGCGTGGAGGTCCTGTATCGCGTGAGGCTATCAAAGATCGCGAAACAATATCTACACTCTCATCACTAACTTCCGACCCTTGGTGATTCGGAAGTCTCCGCTATCAACGGCCTACAGGTATCGACAGAAGAATCTAGGATCATCATCTTCTTCCTCTAGCAACCCGAAGCACGCTGGACTATGCATTATACCCCAGGCACAAGGCAGAGTATCGCTCCAGTCATCAACTTCTACTAGAAGCTGAATCAATTTGCTCGCTCTTCCGTTGGAGCCGTTCAGCTGCATCCACTTTTATCCTTTGCGATGCCATGTATAGCATGTCTCACTCAGTTCAGTCGTGTGTAACGGCCCAGGCCAAGTCAGCAAAGGAGATAAGCACACAAGATCAGCTGGAGCCCCGCCCGAGCATTGCTTGGGCCAAGATCATCCTCGAGTCATGCACTGCTTTGTCGTACGAATAAAGATGCGCAACTTCCATTATCATGTATCAGCGTCAATCCAACGGGTCGATACATGAACTTACACGGTACAAGCTTGAAGCCTACCTGTCTACCTGAGTAGGTAGCCGGTAGCAGGGCAAGCCACAACAGCCAGTAGCACTCATACCGTCCATTAGGCCTGTCAGAGAGTAGGGAACAACAGTTTGGCACGTGCCTGGTACTCAAATCAGAGTCATCTCGAGTCTTGTAACTGGTCCGCCGCCTCCTAAGTGGCGTGGCACCCGCGCCGCTATCGCTACCGACCCCACCGTACCCGCGAATGGCTTGCAGGCTTGAGTGGTTCCTGGTGGTAGCCGGTTCTTCAACGTGCCAAGAGGCGACGACGCTTTGGGAATGGGTTCAATAAAACTTCAAGTAAAATGGAAAGTGAAAATTTTTGGAGGGTCGAAAAAAAATATATGGGGAGAGGAGAGAAAAATATCGACTGAGATAAGGCCTCCGTATTTCCGGCTAATCTGCTCTTGCCTCTTTTTGCGGATCATCGAGATGCCCATGCCCATCAGTTACCATCACGAATTTGCCATGGGGCGAAATTAATTTATTCTCTTCTTCTTCCTCTACGTTTCAACCTCGCGAATCTCGCTCGAACACGAACGATCCTTTACTAATCGTAAGCGAGCTGTTGCTGAGACCATCGACATCTAGTCGTGGTTGATACCTAGCTCATATCTATCAAGAAGATCCTTTGTGCGCTCTTCTTGTCCAGGGTCTCTTTCTCTCTCTCCTACGATACTTTCACGAGCCAGCACCTTGCTACAACTGCATGACAACAGGGAGATTTGCCTTTGTCTATTTCTCAACTGGTCCCATCTCCTGTTTCTCCAACCTTGCTAGGGCCTTTATCACCACTATCGCTCGCTCGCTCGCTCGCTCTAGACGCCGTTTGGACCTAATTCCTCGAAGGACCCTTGATCTCGGAACACTATTCTCTTCCCCGATACGGTACACTCACCCATTGCGCTCTTTCCAACACCACAGACTACGTACAATCTTGACGGTTATTTACTTCTCCGTCGCATCTTGCCCTATCCCAACCCCGATTTCCATCCGCAAGTACAGAGTGCACCGCACGCATATTACATTGCATTAGGTCGCCTTGCACCACGTACGAGGTATAGCAAAGCCTTGTACTTCCTTCGGTAAGTCTCTAGTGCAATTCTGACTTGAAGCACTTGCGCGCCAATGTACAACCTCCTCTTCTTGTTATAATACTGGGGATTTGTAGATTCGCAGCCCACCCATGTTCATGCGTGCATACATACTATGTATATGCATCTGTCTTCCCAAACCCCAGTTCTCGTCTTCCCCAGTCTCTTATCTCCCCCATTTATAACATCAGCCTTGACCCCCGCTATCCCACATTCGCAAGCTCCTTTGCCCTTTCTTTAGCTTTGCTCCGGTGCTCTTTATCGGAGACATACCGTTGGCTGCCCTTGAGTCTAGGCTTGCCCAAAACAGGAACTAATTGAGCAAAGATTAGGAGTTTTGCCGAGCACGCTGAGCTCGCCTTCAGCCTTAAAGACTGTCGCGTTCCGTTTTTTTGCTTTCGAACTTGACTCTTTTGCTCGCCGACCTTACTCCTCCCGCGGCTTTCGGGCATTGCTTGAGTCTTCATATATCCTCTTGTCCTATATCTTGTCGACTCAACCGTCAACATGGGTTGGATAGAAAATACCAACCGGAAGATCGCGGCTAGCGCTGTCGGTCGTTGGTTCCAGCTCGATGGTTCTGGTCATGTAAGTCATTCCTAACTTACAATACAATGTTGCTTTCTCAGCTAACGTCGCCTGCTATCAGCCTAAAGAGCGGAAGGGCTCTCTCTTCTTCACCGAGATTCGAGCTGGACTTGCCACCTTTTTCGCCATGTCCTACATTATCGCCGTGAACTCTTCCATTGTTTCTCAATCTGGCGGTACTTGTGTCTGCCCTGCTTGGAGTGATGGCGCATGTGTACCTGATGACGATTATATGCTGTGTGTTGCGGAGATCCAGCGTGATGCCGTCACTGCTACTGCTGCTATCTCTGCCCTGGCATCTTTCTTCATGGGTTTGTTCGCCAATCTGTAAGTCTTCGCCTCTCCGCTTTATCCTGGCTTGGCCTCCAGCAATATGCTAACATGCCCACTACTTAGCCCGGTCGGTATTGCTCCTGGAATGGGCTTGAACGCGTACTTCACATTCAGCGTCGTAGGACCCAATGGTTCCGGTCCTGTGCCATACGAGCTTGCTCTTACAGCCATCTTCATCGAAGGCTTCATCTTCTTCGGCCTTGCTATTTTTGGTATGCGACAGTGGCTTGCTCGTGCCATCCCTCGTTGCATCAAGCTTGCCACCAGTGTCGGTATCGGCCTCTTCCTGACACTGATTGGCTTTACCTATGGCGAGGGTATTGGTCTTATTGTAGGCAGTGTTTCAACACCTATGGAGCTGGCGGGTTGCCCTGAGAGTGCTCGCGACCCAGCTACAGGATTGTGTCCTTCTTCCGAGAAGATGCGAAACCCCGCCATGTGGATCGGTATCTTCTGTGGTGGTATTTTCACTGTACTGCTCATGATGTATCGCGTCAAGGGTGCCGTTGTTGCTGGCATTTTGCTTGTTAGCATCATTTCCTGGCCACGAAACACCGACATCACCTATTTCCCCTACGACACTCTCGGCAACGATCGATTCGAGTTCTTCAAGAAGGTGGTTGATTTCCACCAGATCGAAAACACGCTCAACGTCCTTCAATTCGACATTTCAGGCCATGGGGGTCAGTTCGGTCTTGCGCTCATCACCTTTTTGTACGTTGATATCCTCGACTGCACTGGTACCCTGTATGGTATGGCTCGTTTCGCCGACCTCGTCGATCCCGTCACCCAGGACTTTGAAGGCTCCTCGCTTGCCTACATGGTAGATGCTCTTAGTATCTCCATTGGCGCCGTTTTTGGTGTTCCTCCCGTGACTGCCTTTGTTGAATCTGGTGCTGGTATCTCTGAAGGCGGTAAGACTGGTTTGACTGCCATGGTTGCTGGTCTCTGCTTCTTCATCTCGGTCTTCTTTGCACCTATCTTTGCTTCGATTCCTCCTTGGGCCACTGGCTGCGTTTTGGTTCTTGTTGGCTCTATGATGATTGGCGCTGTTACCGAGATCAACTGGAAGTACATGGGCGACGCTATTCCCGCTTTCCTCACCATTGTTATCATGCCCTTTACCTACTCCATTGCCGATGGCTTGATTGCTGGTATCTGCCTCTATATCTTGATCAATACTTTGGTCTTGGTCATCAAGATTGTCTCTGGGGGTCGCATTGTGCCTCCCAATTACGAAGAGAGGGATGGCTGGACTTGGCGTATTCCTGGCGGTTTCTTGCCTCCTTGGATGACCCGATTGGCGCATGGAAAGAAGGACTTTTGGCGTGAGGACCACTCTGCTGTCGTCGAGAACAACCAGACACCTACCCCTGAGGAGACTGGGTCTGAACGTGGTGATTCTGAGGGCGGCAAGGTGCTCGAGCCTGCCCTGCCTCGAGAAAAGGAGACTTAGTTTTGTATGTGAGATTGCAAGACTAGTTGAAATGTCAGTATAATGAGTGTAGAGACATGTAGATACCCCGAAAAGCAAAATGGCATGATTTTCTGTTATACTTGTTGATTCCCGACTGACCTTGAGCTTTGTGTGAATTGAGAATTACTCTGGTGATGTATTTGTTGATGGGAGGTGTGAAGTTGGCGAAGACTTGTGTCAACGTTGACCAGCACCCATGTCTTGCTCGTTCAGGGGTAAAGTTGCGAGTACATCATCATACTCTTGTATAAGCGGTATCATTAATGATTCGAGTTTCCACACATATCAATGCAATTGAGATGTCGCAAGCCAGGTGTGTCGATTGTCAGTTCACCAACAGAATTTTGGTCTGTTTTTATATGTATAGTTCATTCCTAGGTCTTAACTCGATAGATACTCCTTTTTCCTAGGTCAACATATAGGGTCTCGCAAGTTCAACGCGCAAATCAGTACCATGCCGCAAGCTACACCTTGCTTTTGAAACAAATATCGTTTAATTCGTCGTTCAGTGGCTATCTGCCTGTATATTCATTCATCCGTCAAGTCATCAAAGCAATGTGCTTAAGTTCCCTAGAACAACATTAGCATCAACTCTGCGCGATCAAAGGAAGTCCAACATACGCCTGTACTTGGTGTCCAACCTTCATGGCAGGATACTCGGTCTCGCGTCCCTCGTCCCGGCCCAGCTCCTTCTGTCGCTCTCTGACCTCCTTTGCCCTCGCGACCAGCTTGGGCACGGGTACGAGGTCGAAGTCACTGCCGAGGTGCCAGAACAAAGTACTTGAGATCCTGACTAGAGGTCTATCCGGGAACTCGCGCTTCCTCCTCTCAATGGTCTCGATTGTCTTTTCGTTGACGATAACCTCGTGGAAGCCGGCCTTGATGAGTCCTCCAGTGAGGTGCTCAATCTGCTTGCCAGCTTGGACTAGCAGGTAGTTTCCTGGAGGGATCTTGACGGCGATTCGGTTGCCGGTGTTGCGGGCCCAGATGTGAAGGCCGGGGTAACGAGAGCGGCCGTGGATGGTGAGGAAGTTGAGGTCAGTGTGGAAACCAGCGAGGATGGTGTCCTTTTTGCCGTACTTGACGAGGTCTGAGGCCGTTGGGGCAAGAAGATGGGGTCTATGATATGTGTGAGTTGAGTTGACGGGTTAAGCAGTAAGTAAGTGGTTGGTGGTCTAACCCATATTTTCCAGCATCACTGAAGAATTGAGCTGGCAAGTCTAGGCCAACAGCCGTCATCTCTGCAAGTTGTGACACACTATGCAACTTGTTAGCACTGGAGAATATTTATTATCTTACGAGGAAAACAGATTCGGGGACTTACGCGGTCTTCATGGATGTTCCCCACTGGTTCATGGCTGGCTCCCATCGATTCTTGATATGCTCCGCCTCAGGTATAACGTTCTGGGCGTTCAGACCAGGGAACTCGGTTTTAAACGGAGGCTGCTCGGCCATTCTCCAGAAGAACCTGCACTTGGGGTCTGGCAAGTGTGCCGAGATATCCAGGGGTCTTTGTGAAGGGTCGAGTCTCTGAATGATATCCAGGCATGGCTCGTCAACAGCACACTTGGGCTTTTCCGTGTTTTCTAGTGTGACGCCAATCTGGTAGCTCAGCTCCGGCTTTTCGTCTTTTCGAAGCTCCTCTTCAGGTTGGGCAAAGTAATCCTCGAGAATGTCGAGGAATGTTGAGTTGTCCTCTTCTGAGACGCGGCTATCGTGAAGAACTAGGGCGCCGTATGTGATGAGGGCGCTGGCTGCTTTGCGGCACTCTGCTTGAACGGCCTCTGAGTCGATGGGGTTGTTGAGATAGACGTCTAGGTCTATGACAGGGAGGTCCATGGATGATGGGTCTGCCTGAGCTGTTGAGTCCATCGTGTGAAGCGATTGTCTTTTGTATTGCTGCTATTGCTGAGTTGTTTGTTACACGGAGAGTTGTGCCATTCACTTGAGCTGGAGGACAGGTATATATTATATATGTGTTTATATATGTATTTGAAAGGAGAGGAGATCTAAAATTTTAGCCGTAAGCAAAAGATCTCTCAAGTTTCCAATTCGGGAAGTTGATGCGGGTTGAGTCTTGTCTCGTGGTGGACTTGTTCAAACATGAGTGTCTTGATTGGCCATGACGGTTGGACTAAGAACCGGAGTTGGCCGGCTCCCGCCAGCATCTGATGATGAGATACGGACTTGGACGGAGATGGACGGACTTGAGGAGATAAGTGGCAGTAGGAGGAACAATTTATAGATAGGTACAGAGCATAGATAGGGAATATGTGTCATAAGAGAATAAGATGGGCTATCATGATATGTACTTGAGGAGACGAACAGAAGTCAATAGCCTCAACCATGATGAATCTTTCTTTGCCTAGGTACGGTTTATAATCAACCCTCAATGCTGAATAGGTAGATGGTGGTAGTAGTAGTAGTAGTAGTAGTAGTAGTAGCAATATCAGCTCTAGCACAGACATGAACCATGCCATATACCAAGTTTCATGATTAAACATCAGCAAATACCCTCTCCCCCATTACAAGCGTCCAAACAAATATTTGGAGCTGAGATAAGCACGTCAGTCATAGTTCAAGGAATCTATTTCCATCTCACAAGAAAACTCGCCAGGCCGTCGAGGCAGTGCTATCCTCCGCTGGTAATATACACCTCTTTTCGCATCCCTTCCCTTCCCTTACCTTCTCCTTTCCAATTTATGAGCGCTCCCCCTCCAGTTCCCGCTCAGCCTGCTGGTAGTACTTTGCCGTGTCAACACCGTGCTGGTTGTGGTTGACAAAGTTGAACCACGGGATCGTGCTCAGAAACAGAGCAGAGTACCTGCTCTGCCGGGCCGCGACACCCTGAAGATGAGGGCTCAGACGGCTGACGCCATACAAAGGCTCGCCCTTCTTGACCTTGTCCACCATCTCGCGCATGTCCATCTCGATCTCGCGGGCATTCTCGGTAGCGCCGTAGAATCGGACTGCAAAGATTAGTTTCAAGCTCCTCTGGATAGCAGATAGGTGAACGACATACGGGCTGATCGCTGGTAAAAGTAGAGGAAACCGCCCAAGACACCGATGCCTCCAGCCAGTCGCATGGCCTTGGGGAAACCGCCCTTTCCTACATGTGAGGGAGCGAACTTCTCGAGGGCGTAGAGGGCAGCGGGGGCGAAAGCAGCGGCGATGGTGCCGTGAACATAATCCGAGGTACGGGCATAACCCACGACTCGCTTGAAGTGACTGCCGAGAGTCAGCAATGCCCACAGCCTAACGGTCCCAGCAATTTCCATCATCCAAAAAAACATCCATCGCAGTCGAATAATCGTCGCTAGGTATCGCGGGCGCGGGGGGGTTTAGGTAACGTACGGGTCGTTGTCAATGAGCTATAACATCACCAGTTAGGAACGTCAATTGCGTCGTCAATCACGGCCTCACTCACAGGATACTCGGTCTGAACGACCTTGCTAGTCCCAACAAAGGACGGTGTCGTCTGCTTGGTCGCGGTCTCAGCCATTGTGCGGTGCGTCGTCCGTGACAATTCCTTGATACTATCACCAGGCCTTTCGAGGTCGTCGTATTCGATACACTCAGAAGCTGGGGCCGGATCGTTGATGCCTCAGGATAGAATCACGTGAATGGTCAGCCCATCAGAGTGAGTGATGATTGGTCACGTGTGAAAACGTGGGGTAGCCGTGTCAATTAAGCTCACGACGCGTCTCCCAAGATCGAGACGCGTCTGACACTGCCTTTCAAGATAATAGTAACGACAAACTTCAGAATGCCAGGACTCAACTCAGATCCCGCCAATGGGCTTGATAACTATGATGTCGACGACTTTTCCGATGATCCATTTGCATCCCCCCCTCCAGATACCACAGCCAAGAAGCGAAAAGAGCCAGATTCCGGCCTGGGAATTGACGAGGAGGTCGATGTCAAGAAACGAGCTCGAGTTCCCAACGTGAAGCTCGATGAGGAGAGGTGCGCATGATTTCCAACAAGAAAATTTGACCAGTATGGTTCTAATCTTGGGACAGGCTACTGGGACCAAAAGGACTCCCCAAGCTAAGGCAGAGGGCGCGCGATCTGAAGATTAAAGGCAAAGGCCATGAGGTATGCGATTCTCACCCAGTCAATCCGTTTCACAATGCACTAACAGCCCAATTCAGTTCTCGGATGCCTCGAGGCTCCTATCCTTCTACCAACTATGGCTCGACGACCTATTCCCCAAGGCGAAATTTCTCGATGCCCTCACCATGGTGGAAAAGGCGGGCCACAAGAAGAGAGTAATGATCGCACGAAATGAGATCATTAACGAGGGCAAGCCTAAGGACACAACTGCGGACGATGAGCTGGATGATCTTTTCGGCGATGACGATACATCAAGACCCACAGCCCAAGCACCCAAGAGACCTACGACAGAAGCCACCAGACCGAGAACACCAGAGCCAAATACAGGCGTGCCAGATGACGATGATCTCTACGATGCTACACCACGACCCTCTCGACCAGTTGTCCCTATCCGTGACGACGTTCCTGACGATGATGAATTCGAAGCTCTGATCGCTAGGGCAATAGGTCCAGACACGGTCAAGATGATAAGGGCAGCAGCAGGAGATCCGGAAGAGGATGACCTGGACGCTCTTATGGCTGAGGCAGAAAATGAGGACACTACGAAGAAAGCAGAAACATCGCGGCCTGAACCCGAAGATGATGACGACATAGATGCTCTTATGGCAGAGGCCGAGAGCTACGACCAGACAAGTAAGCAGAGCGGGCAAGGTTTGAAGGAGAAAGGTGGAATGGGGGATGGTTTTGAGGATGAAGAGGCAGCGATGCAGGAGATGGATGGACTGTGGTGACACTAGGGAAGAAATGTTGGGTCCAAGGCGTTTGGTGTTGAGAGAAGGGCAAGTTCATATGATGCTATCGTCATATATTATGAGAAATGAGATTCACTTGTCGTTGAATGTGGTCATCCTTTCCATGATCATCGGGTCAGCATTACCTGAGTATCCATACATGCTACGTACGTATTCATATTGTATACAATATGTATCTGTCACATTGCACGAGAAGACATAGAGGAAAACCATTACGGGAGAAAGAGAGACATATGTAGTAACGATCATGCGCTTCCTTAAGCGGTTCATTGTATTTGTTGTACAAAACACCTAACCAATAGGTTGTTTGCCGGCCCATCCACTGGGACATTTATTCTGACGCCTTACACCACCGTTCATTTTTGAATAATAAAAGCAAGGGGTAAAAAAACATAACCACATTATGACAGACCATTGGAGAGGAGACCCTCACCATCATCTGCCCAATTAATACTCTCTTCTTCCGAAGCTACTGGCAAAACACATTTGCTGGTGGCTGGTTGGTGCCCGTGTAATAGGGAGCAAGTCTCAGGTTCGAGAGCTTGACTAGTTTCACGTTGAATTCGCTGTTCCTCTTGCCGGATGGCGAAGAGGAGAGTAATCAGTAATTCCCGCGACGGCAATGTCATGTCAATCAGATACCTTGTCAACTCGTCGTCTTTGCCGCGCGTTCCTTCAGTTCCGCGCCTCAAGATCTCGACCTGGTCATCGCTTCCCTTAGATACCAACCGCAAGGCCACCAACGTCGCATCCGCTAGAGGACGCGCCAGGAAGGGGCTGCTGGAGAGGATTCTCCGCAGGGATTTGAATCTCAGATTCGAGGATCTTGGGCTCGAGGCCATGGATCGCAGCGGCGAAGTTGCCGGGTGCCATAGGTTCTGTTGAGATGTCGTTGTCGTGGAGGAAGATGCTGAGGTCGAATTCGTCGTTGAGGTTGAACGCGGGCGCGTCACCAACCATATAATCGTCGCCAATAGTTGAGGCGTAGGGTGAAGAGAGATACCCGCTTTCAAGGACAGCGCTATCTGCATCAAGGGCCGCTGACATACAGTAAGAGTCGCCCAGGCTGAAAGCAGCATCGTCTGAAGCTGCAGGAGCCAAACCGAGGTTGGCGGCATCAAGGTTTGCGACGCCAGGAACGACTTGGGCATCTCCGCCGACATGTGACACTGCAGGTCGGACAACATCGCAGCAGGACGTTGTGTCAGGTCGGGAGAGGTGCTTTCAGTCTGTTCAGGCTTGTTCTCGTTCAGTGGCTCCTGGTTGGTGGGCTCTTCGGATGAATCGGCGACAGGTGAGGAGGGGCTAGGAGAGATTGTCGCAGGGTCGACAGTGGCGTTGGGGGTGATGAGTTCCTCCATAACCTGCTGTGCGTTTTGAGTACTGAAGAGAGGCTGGGATAGAGAGGGAAGAGGCTCGATAGAAGAGGTCTGGGGAATTAGACCAGAGCTTCGTCGCATCTGGTTGAGCTCGGAGAGGAGTCTCATGTTGGTGTTATGGGCTTGGGCAATAGCTGCCTCGAGCTCCTTGTTCCTCTGCTCGAGAGCCTCAACCTCGAGTCTCTTTCGTTCACGGGAAGACTGGGCAGCGCGGCGGTTACGGAGAACACGCTCGACACGTCGCTGCTCCTTTTCGTCTTCAGTCTTGGCCCGTTTCCTGCATGGCGTGTTAATGAAATTATTTGAGCTGGTGAGAGCGAGGATATCATACCTAGGAGGAAGGTTTGTCTTGGGCTCGGGAAGAACCTGGCCCCACGACTTACGCTTCTTGGTGGCCTTCTTTTCTGGGGCGGGTGATGGAGAAGGTGTTGATGCGTGGTCCTCCTCCTCTTTGATAGTGGGGAAACCAGACATCCTGTCGTCTGTAATAAAAGACTTTGGGGTCATCATCTCCATTGGGTTCATTGTTGAAGTGGTGCTGGGTGTTGTGGCATCGAAGAGGGAGGTGAAGTTATCTCCTGGAAGAGACATGAGAGACTCCGCTGGTGATTGCTCAAAGCTGTTCATTGGTGTATTTGTCTGGAAATCCATGTTTGGTGTTTTGTGATTATAGTGCTGTAAAAAAAAAAAACGTGTATATTGTATAGTTGGATGAAGGGGAGGTCTTGACATCAGGTATAGATACCTAGACAGACCAAGGATATTAGGGGGGTTTTAGCCGTTATCTGGAGATAGGCAGTAACGGGGGACCTATCCACCATCAACTGACCAAGGCGTAATCAAATGTGAGTCAGTGACTAGGACTGATTGTCGTTGCCTTGATGGAAAGGATGAGTCAGGTAATGTGTGATAGTGATAGTGATAGTGTGCTTGTGCTGACGATAGCGATGACGAAAGGTCCGCCTCAAGAGGATGTAAAGGACAGGTTGTTCACTTCACAAGTCGCTCTCTTGGCGACCATTTAGTGGTTGGCTTGATTGAATCTGACTAGGACAGATGTTCAATGTTGGAACTTGGAAGGGACAGGCCCTCTTTATCCTTTGAGGACACGTTGAGAGTTTGGAGGGGTCGAGCACGACAGATCGTGTTGCCTGAGGCACTAACCCCTGAAATGGCACCCTGAGAGTGTTTTGTGAACCCAATAGGGGAAGGTGGGTTCGGATAAGGCCCTTTAGATGCCGGCTGTTTTAAACAGGCTTTTTCAGGGGGGGGTTGACCGGGCGCGGGCGCGGGCGTATCAGCCCCCAAGTGGCACGCAGAAGCAGGGCGCTCAATACATTGTATGTACGTACTAAGTTACTGTTGTAGGCAGGCGGTAGGTTCTTCTCCACCGGGGAGAGAGGCCCAGTGGCTCATCTGCAGCTAAACTTAACTGCAGGGGGGCTGAGGAATTTCTCCCCACAGTCCAATTGGCGGAATCGAGCTGACACAAGCGTCCCAAGAGTCCCAAGAGTCCCAAGGGAGCCCCATCTATCGACCGTTCAAGTTTCCAAAAAAAGGGGGCAAGCAAATCGGAGGCCGTGGTGATTGATCCACGACTGCGAGGCGTCCACCTACCGTTAGTTAACGGACACAAGGAGCACACAAGGGCAGTCCGCGGTATCAGAAATGCCGTTCTTTCTAGGTAACGGACCTAGTTGCTCCTGAGTTTCCTGAACAAATAGTCCTGAAAAGGTTTACGGAATGGGACCGATTGTTAACTCTGTAATTGGTGAGCCCGGGAACGAACTGAACTTGGACAAACAAACACATCTGTACGAGGATGTTGAATAAGATCAATAGGCTGCCGTGTGTCGTGTCACACACAGCATCTTAGTTGCCGAGTTGAAGGTAGTCATCGTAGTCATTTTTAGACAATAATACGCAGGGTAAGCTCGCTCAACCCGGCACTACTCCTATCAGCCTCTCTCCCCTCTCGATGGCATGTTGCAATTCCTCCCGCTGGAGAAAATAAAAGCTTCAATATCAACATCGCCATGTTGCCTTGTCCATACCACAGCAACAAAACATCAGGCACTGCTTGCAATGGATCAACAATTCCAAAAACCAAGAAAAACTTTGTTTTAGTCTCATCAATTTGCTTTTTTGCGAATATTAGCGTTTACAATTATTGATGCTTGAGCCTTGACTTCTCCCAAGGCACGTTGCATCTGCACAATGACGAGATCACCTCATCCCGAGCTTCCAAGGGAACCAAGGAAGATGGGCGAAGGAGGTCGAAGGAATGGATCGGACAGCGAAATCCACGATAAGGAGTCGGTCTACACTCTAACGTAGTTACACTCTACAATACAGTAAGCTAAAGGCTTAAAGCTCTCCACCAAACCCACCAATCTACCAATCTACCATAGCCACGCCAGCCCAGCAAAGGGAGATCATCCACTGAACCTATGCAGGGCAACATCATTACTCTGTCGACATTACAGACCGACCATGAGGCATGAATGATGATGGTAGCCAACAAGGGAGAATTCCATTTCGATAGCCTTACCGTACTTTGTTAACTGTTGAGGGTTACATCCCGTCATTGGTATGTGACCGAAAGAGCATACATGCAGTGATACACCAGCAATTAAGCATCAGGGCTAAACTAATAAAGCCCACAGTTGATCAGCAAAACTCCTCCTGTTTTGTTCTTGTCAGACGATTGGTTTGATCATCTGTTGATTTGAAACCTCGTAATCCTCACACAGAATATCAAAACAATGCATACAATACGACCGAGCTCAAACAAATACGTCTTCGTATAATGCAGACTTGGTAAGACGTCGTCTCTTCTTACTAAAGATCAGCAGGCAAAGTGCTTGAGTTAGATAGAATGTAAATAGATTCTGGGCCGGGCTGGGCTGGGCTGACGCTGACGCTGACCAACGCCTCAAGTCAGTGGATCTCGTGTTCCACGAAAATAATCTTTGGCCGGCCCTACCGGGGACGTATCCGAAGTCCACTACGAATATCACCTCCTCCCTTTGTTCTGCTAGCTCTGGCTCTGGCTTTGGCTTTGGCTTTGGCTGTGGCGGTGGCTCTGACTCCGGAGACTCAAAGGCCTCCATTACTTATCCACAGGAAATCCCGTCATTGCCATCATCGAACTGTTTATCTGTTTGCTAAGCTTTCAGGTTCGTGCCTTCAATAAAAGTTAACAACTCAAAAAAGGGCCTTCTATTCGTTAATCCTTGGGTTTTGAGTTCAGCTTATGCAGGCACCGCACCAACAACACTCACCTGATGTGAAGAAACATATTGATAAGATCTCAAGGTTGATGATGTTATCGTGAATACCCTCACCCTCACACAACCCCCGCTATCAAAGCTCGCCTTGACGACCGTGCCATGGTCCGTTCGTGAGATGAGTTCAGACCGCCATCAACAAACAAAACTATCTATCTGTTGAGGCCCCATCATCACCTCCGCAAACCGGCATAACAAACAACAACTCAGCTCCAAACTTTCAAGCCTCAGTGCCTCAAATGATGAAATAGCTGTGGAATACTATTCTCTCCGTCCATGACCGCCAATTCACCAGCTTGTCGGTCAAGCTGCAGCTGGGTCGGATCTTATCCCCCGTGGCTTGGAATGCTACGCTAGACCAGCGCCCTTGGCTGCCACGCAGTTGGGAGAACAGGCCCCTTTTCTTGGCGAAACCGAACCGAACAAGAGGCGATCTCGTCTCACAAGGAGCGGCAATCTAGGCGAATCTTTGTATCAGCGATAAGTGAGACACGGAAGGGAGAGAGACATGCCAAACCCGTCCCTGCGATCCCAGGGAGAGGCAAAAGCCATCGAATTAATGAAATCTTCATACTCTCTCTGGCTTTGTCTCAGGAGAGCCCTGTTTCACAGTAAGTGGTATTCCCGTACCCTGTCTGTCAGAGGAATTGCTCGACCCTGATCTTCAAATCCTCCCCCCTTTCCCAATCCCTTCCAACGGTAGCGAATGACCCCTTGTCCGAGGACCCTGACGGTCAATTCAGATCCCGTCCAGCTCGCCTCATACCCCCTAGTCTCCTACGAATGTCGTGATAGTTCTTCCGCCGGGACGACATAGTCCATACAATAGTCAAATGATAGAGTTACGCGCCAGCAGGTTCTAGGCGCACAAGGGGTCAGTAGGCTTTTTACCATTCCAAAGTAGCGCATCCCTGGAATTGCAATTTCACCATCATTAGAGCTTAATTGAACCAATTAATCTCAGACCACATTGACATAGCGTGGGATCTCATCTCATCTTCAACGGGTCCCCCGTATTTGTGTCAGGTTGACCGTCGGTCGGTGCAAGGTACGAAAAGAGAAGGCCATTGAAGCACCAAGAGCCCACTCTAACTATCCTCGAGATCAGACATTCCCATATGAAAAGCCCATCTCCAATCTCCCAAGCCAAGTCTTGTCAGCTAAACCTCGGACCCGTCGCATTGATCGCTCCCACAACCTCTGTCGTCGTTCAGCCTCTGTGTGTATCAACCACTACGGCACCACCCGCTGTGTATCGACGAGACACTGTCAGGGCCGCGCATAGAACGAGACCTAGACCCTGATCGCCCCAGCTTCTAGCTAGCACTGCTCAGAGGAACTGACTCTGTTAGTGAACCTTCACAGCGTAGTGCGCCGGGCGGCCCCTAAAGTGTCATGCGAGAGACAATAGCTCCTTGGTGCTGGAGTATATTGGTTCGCTTGGGACACATGGTCAATAAGCCTGGAGTTTGTTAACTTATGTAGAAGAGTCAATTTTCACGTAAAATTGCGGCGGTAGTCTCTCAAAAGTCCAGCACGGATGTCTCGGTACCTAATCTCTCATCGTAACCAACGCTCATCCTTTACGGCAGTTGAGAAGGTTTTATGTTAGTGGTATTAATTCTGGGCCTCATTGATGACTTCGTATTTTGTGACGCGGTCTTTTTTTCGCATTTGCTCGAGCCTCGAGGGGTGATCTTTGATCCAGTGCTGCTGTTGTTCTGTATTGTCGGGGATTGGTATGCCGAAGAGATGAATAACGATATTCTAGACCAACTCCGTCTAGTCAAGATAGGTTGTTGGCGTGATATCTTGGTTCAAATTCTTTTCTCGAGTCTAATGCCTAACATATTAATATGCAACCCACATCTGTCTTCCTGCCCTCCTAATGGATGGGTTATGAATCTGTTGACTATCTGTTTGCCGCTGCGGCCCTCTTCAATTGTGTTTTGAACATGTAGTTGACCAACCGACGGGCCTGAAAAGATATGGAAACAGATAAATCCATAACGTGTCCGGAATACACGTATAAGTCTCTAGGAAGCTTAAATGCTCACTGCATGATGTTTCTGATCATCAGTTCTCCATATGCTCTTATGACATTCGAGTTAAACTTATACCGACATCCAAGTTCAATGTCGGATAGCTACCTGCCTACCCTAGAGATGACACAGTCGTCAGCCACATGTGGATGGCTGCGTACTCAGCCACATTCACCTATTCCGCTCAAATTATCCGCGCCGTCGTTGCGTCATTCGCCCACTTCCCACTTCTCCAGCCCATCTTTGCGCCCCGCATCCTCCGATTCTAGGCCTTCGGCGCTTCCATGCCTTAAGTTAACACTCACTCACATGACATTTACAGTCTCTTCCAACCTCGAAACGAATCTGTCAAACCCTTCCAAAACCTATCTCGCAATTACCGAATAACCACCTCCCCGCCCACAATGTCGAACCGTCAGCAGGCCCGCGACATGCAAGTCGAGTTCCAAGCTCGCTTCCAAGCCAAGCAGGCCCGCCGCGAGGCCCAAAAGGCTGCCAAGCAGGACCCCATCCTCAAGAAGCAGATTCAGGACCTCCTCAAGAAGGGCGAGACGCAAAAGGCGTATCAAAAGGCAAAGATGCTGCTCTCCAAGCAGGCGCTCGCCCAGCAGATGGACCAGATGGCCGATATGGCTGAGTTGTCTGCTGCGCAGATCCAGGCCAACAACTCGATGAACCGTATGACCCAGATGATGGCTCAGTCATCGCGAACCATGAACGTTGCTCAGAGGAATACCAACCCCGAAAAGGTCAGTTTAACATGTTCAATGCGGTGGAGAATGGAGACTAACGCGTATGTAGACCCTCGTCACTCTCGAGCAATTCAAGCAACAGAACGAAGAATACGCCATGTCCAATGGCATTTACCAAGACGCTATCACCCAGTCCACTTCGACTCAGGTCGGCGAGGATGCTGTACACGAGCTCCTCGGTAAATTGGCCGACGATGCTGGTCTTGAGCTCAGCAAGGAGCTCAACCAGGCGACACCCTCCACCGCCGAGCCTCAACAGACCAATGAGCCCAGCGCTGAGGAGGAGGATAAGCTGCAGCAGAGGCTACGAGCCCTGCGTGCATAGGCGTACCACAGTCAGAGGGCTGGCTTGACTTGGCGATTGTAGTATTTGTTATGTGGCGAGCGTGGACGACATGAGGGATGCATTACGGTCGACTTTGGAGGGGATGTCCTTTCTTTTGGTTATGGTTTGGCGTTGGGGTTGGGTGGCGACATATTCATCTCTACTTTGAGGTTGAAAGTAAATCTTTCTTTATCGTTCATGAATATCATACATTAGACACATCATTTTCTCTACTCTATCTCATCTGCCCGTGAATTATACATGGCTCGTACATCTCATCGCCGTCTTGATGCAAATGCTCTATACTCCGAGCCATGCTCGGCTTACATGTAAAGACTTGCTACTGCCGTAATGTCCCTCTTAATCATCTCCTGCGCCTGCTGCATCTTTTGATACAGCTCCGGATCACCTACAATTCTCGCCGCATTCTTCACTTCACGACATGTCTCATCCAGTCTCGTAATAGTTCGCACAATCGTACCCTCCAGCACGTCCGTCAGGCCAGTAATATTCTTGAAGCTCATACCTCGAGCCCATTCATAGACCACCTCCATGAGACCGAAGCGTGGTCGGGAGACAAAGTCGTTGGAGTCATCAGCGGACTGGATCACCTGAAGTCTCGTCTGCACGTCGTTAACCTTCTCAGATATGGCAACAATGGTCTCCTTTCCGCGCTCGAGGTTGCCGGTTAGCGAGGGCTCCATATCAGTCTTCTCTTGGAAGACAAAGGCCGATAAGAGGGCAGCGATCTCGGCAGGTTCGTAGTCGGCAAGGACATTGTCGAGAATAAGCTCGGTAAGGACCAGTTCGTCACCAGAGTGGATTTCGCAAGCAACCTTGCCCTTTAGTTGGATTCGTGTGGCATCGTCGATGAAGCCAAGCTCCTTGAGTACCTGAACTCGCTGTTCGTAATCAGGTAGAAGCTGGAGGTTCTGATCCGATAGTGACTGCTTCAACTGAGAGATGTGCTCCTTGATAAGCCATTCATCATGGCACATAGCGAACTGTAACCATTAGTTAGTATAAAGACAATACCAAACATTTGCGGTGATAACTTACATGCTTCAGGAAGTTTGAGCATTCCGTAGCAGGCGAGTGCGATATTGTCTTGACCAGCTCAACCCTCTTCTCCACGATCTCCTGTAGTTGCAGCTGCTTGATCCTGGATAGATCTAACTCGTCCCATCTATCGTCCCACGAGCCACATAGGTCTTGGATGCGATCTCTCGCCTGATGACATCCATCTCCACCTTGGAAGATCTCAGGAACAATACCCTTGGTCACCCATCTCGTGAGACACTCCACATCGCTCAAGGGGACATGAAGAGTCTTAGTCTGCACCCGCTTCTTGCTCTTTGGAAGTTCGTGAAGATACTTGCGGAATGCAGGCACAAATGGAAGCTGATCAGTGGCATCACGTCGATCTCGGAGGGACTTGATGGCGCACACATGTAGTGTTGGATCTTCCGACGTTCCCTTATTACTAATGCCGTCTGCCAGAAGGATACCAATAGATCGAATGCCGTCCCAGTTGAATACAACAAGGCGATGCTGAGAAAACATCCTTCGTCCTATGGGGATGGCCAGCAGACCCTTGTATAGCTCGAACGTGAGTCGCTTGAAGTCTTGAGAAGCTTGATGACACTCATCCATCGAGACATCGCAGATCTCACAGGAGTCTCGCTTGACCTTTGCCAGATCTGCCTGTGCCAGCTTCACATCCTTCTCGTGTTCAGGAAGCAACTGTTGAGTGGCATGCTCAGAGAAACTGCGCTTGATCATTTCCTCGATCTTCAACGCCTCCACCCGTAGCAGATTCAGAATCATGTTGTACGTCAACCGGAATTGCGATCGCAGCTTTGAGGGCTCTCCTAAGATCATGTTTCGTAGATCCGCAACAGGAGGCGCATCATCCAAGCCTCCTGGCGGTACGATGATGACAGAGCCAACAGTATCCAAGCCACGACGACCAGCTCGACCAGCCATTTGGGTATACTCTCCGGGCAAAAGATTTCGGAATGAATGTCCGTCGTGCTTGCGATATCCGGAGAAGACTACTGTTCGCGTAGGAAGATTCAGACCCATAGCGAATGTTTCTGTAGCGAAAAGCACCTTGACCAGTGTCTGAGCAAACAAGATCTCAACCAGCTCCTTGACAATTGGCAACAATCCACCGTGATGAACAGCGATACCTCTGCCCAAAAGTTCCCTTAACCTAATGATTTGTGGAAGCTGCCTGTCTTCGGGCTTCAACCGCGCAACCGACTTTTCGATGATCATATGGATATGACTCTTCTCGTTGGCAGTGCAGAAGTCCTGGTTACTAAGGGCATCGGCATTCTCCTCACATCGCTTCTTTGAAAAGACAAAGATACAAGCAGGAAGAAGGCTTTGCTTCCTGAGAAACTGAACGAGATGAACCCAGAGGTTCTTGTCTTGGGCAACAGATGAAAAACCACCAGCACGGCCTCCACGGCCCATATGGCCAGGAGCATGGCTTGCTCGAGGTGGACCACCTCGGCCACGCTGTTGATTACCTCCTCTCTGTTGGCCTCCTCCTCCCCCCCTCCCGCCACCTCGTTGTGGCCCTCCTCGCTGCGCGCCGCCACGTTGGTTACCTCGCGAGTTTCCTCCACGGGTGGCAATGGTAGTCTCTGCGGGTTTCGGTTTGTCCTTGCCTTGAATAGTAAAGTGTGCGTCTTTCCATCCCTTCTCGATAAACTTCTTTTCAGAATCCACAATCTTGTGAATGTCTTTTCCGGCCCACAGATAATGTTCTAGAGGTACAGGTCTCTTCGGCGTGGAAATGACATAGATGTCTTTTTGTTTTGTCCGTCCAACCCATGAAGCGAATTCCTTGGTGTTTGGTACTGTTGCTGAAAGTAGGATGAGCGACACATGCTCAGGTAGCATAATAATGACTTCTTCCCAGACAACACCTCTCTCGAAATCATTGACATAATGTACTTCATCGAAAATAACAAACTCGACGTCGCGAATCAGATCGGCTCCTCGGTAGAGCATACTTCGCAGAATCTCGGTGGTCATGATCAAGCAGCTAGCCTCAGGGTTGATCTGAACATCGCCAGTGAGAATGCCCACCTCATCAAATGTTTGTCGGAAATCGCGAAACTTCTGGTTACTCAGTGCCTTAATAGGGGAAGTGTAAATAGCCTTCGTCATGTGCTTGGCTGCCAGAGCGATCGCGTATTCTGCTACAACAGTCTTGCCGGCTGAAGTATGAGCTGCCACAAAGACTGAGTCACCATTCTCTAGGTGGTATACGGCTTCCTTCTGGAATGTGTCGAGCTCAAAGGGCCATTCTCTAGCCATATCGGGTACAAGTTCTCTGAAATTGGACATGTCGTGGTTGATGTCGACCATATGCGCCCACTCGCGCCCAGCCTTACGGGCACTCGAGGCTGCTAGGACTCCATGGGGCTCTAGGGCGGGGAACTCAACCGGTAGAATGTCGTCGATATCATCGCCATCTTCGCCAGAGTCGGCTGTCAACTCTGGCGTAGTAGTTTCGGGTGAGGCTTCATCGCCGCCCTCGGGACCAACCTTGGCTTCTTCTGGGTCTTCCTCGAGCACCTCCTTGATCGCGTTTGCATCTTCCTGGCTGACATTTGTCTTTTTCTTCGTGAAATCGATACCCCTGCTCATACCAGGAGCGGTCTCCAATAGTCCGCCTTCTGCACCAAGTTGGATCACACGCTCTAGTTTATTCCCTGTACTGGCATTCTCTACAGCCCCTCCCATATGGACTTGGTCTTCGAACGCCGCCGTAGCCTCAATGCCCTCGAGACCACCGGGAGCGAATGGGAAAAAACCGGCAGCACCTCTCACAAAGTCCGCACGATTGGCGGGCTTTCTGGATAGACTGGTCGAGTTCTTGGCCGTGGCACTGTTTGCGGGAACAGTGACGTTCTTGTAGCCTGTAACGCGGCCCTCAAGTCCATGACGCTGAAATCTAGTGAGAGTTCGAGTATGCGGTGGTGCGACCTTGAATAGAGACGTATAATCGGCTTCAAAATCCCATCGTTGCTGGAGGCGGTTGAGCCATTCCGGTGAGAATTCAGGTGAAGGCGAGAGGAGTAGCTCCTCTAGGTGACGCTTGAGCTCTTCGGGATCTTGAGTAGCTGGTTGGCGCTGACCGAGTTTTTGAGGATCTCCTTGGAGGAGATCGTCTATACCAGCCATTCCTACTGGATGCTTGGTGAGAGCAGGCAATGCTGTGTAGGCTCAGTTTACCGTGGTCAAAGTGAAGATCAAAGTGATGAAAGCTCCAAGTTGAAAGTGCCCCACCATTGACGTTGGTGGTTCTGACACTCATGGCGGGACAGTCTGACTGGGTGCCTACCTAAGGCTATATATCATCTAATGCAAAATGGCCACTAATAGTATATTAATTATTAAGTTTCTTCTGCACCTGGTGACTAGTCTAAGGCTTCACGATGATTAAAATGTATTTATTATACAAGAAATAACTTCTTTCATAACTTAATAATATCTAAGTTATTGCAATAGGGTGGGGCTTGCGCATGATGTCTTGTATCCCTCCGGAGGGGACTGAGCAGCTTCCAGCCACTTACTCCACTTTTGTTACCCTGGACTTCACATCGATCTCGAGTTTTGACACAATTTTTTTCTCTTTAATATCCAAAATAGCTGTATCTATGTAGTTGTTTGTATATAGTATCCATTGTGTTCATAAGCCGTCGACTTCACTTAACATCTAATTGCGAATACGCCGATGAATAGGAGTTTCATTGTCTTCATAATGCTCGCCAGATAAAAACTACCACAGCAAATCACATCAAGCATACCAGTTCATGCACCACATTGATGTTATTGGTAGATCATTAATAAGACGGGTGCCGTGCCCTGGATATACATGGCAACACGCGGTAAAATTACATTCCTTTCCCTTCCGCACGTCTATCAAAAAAAAGCGTCCAACAAATACGCCAATCTGAACCAGACCTTCATCCATGTCTCGATTCCGATGACCAGGACGTGCAGCGCGAGGCATCTTCAGCTACACTTAACACGCAGGCATGGGCAGAGCCCTAGGACGCGCAAGCATCTAGGCCAGATTCTTTCTTAACTCTCATTTTTCCTTTTTTACACCTTGAGAACCTTGGCGGCGTAGTCCTCGATCAGCTTCTCAGTGGGGAAAGACATCTCCTCAAGCTTCTGGGCATAGGGGGTAGGGACTTCAGCACCAGTGACTCGGGCGGCAGGGGCATCGAGGTAGTCGAAGCCGTACTCCATTGTCAGGGCAAGGATCTCAGATCCGATACCGAAGGCAGGGTAGCCAGACTCGACGGTCAAGAGACGGTGGGTCTTCTTGATAGACTGGATAATAGACTCAACATCAAGAGGCTTGATGGATCGCAGGTTGATAACCTCAACCTCGACACCGTACTTCTTCTTGAGGTTCTCAGCCGCAACAAGCGACTGACCAACAGTGCGGCTCTGGGTGACGATGGTCAAGTCCTTACCGGAACGCTCGATCTTGGCCTTGCCAAAAGGAATGACGAAGTCACTCTTCTGGGCAGCCTCGGACATGGGGAAGCTCTGGCCGTACATCAATTCGTTCTCGAGAACGACGACGGGGTTGGGGTCACGGATGGCGGCCTTCAGGAGACCCTTGGCATCCTCAGCGCTCCAGGGGGAGACGACCTTGAGACCGGGAATGCTGCCGTACCAGGCAGAGTAGTCCTGAGAATGCTGAGCGGCGACACCAGCAGCGAAGCCGTTAGGGCCACGGAAGGTGATGTTGCAAGGCTGGATACCACCGGACATGTAGAGGGTCTTGGCGGCGGAGTTGATAACCTGATCGATGGCCTGCATGGCGAAGTTGAAGGTCATGAACTCGCACTATACGGTTGAAACAGACTTGTCAGATTCTCATCGATCGATGTGGTCGTGGAGGGGTATCAAGGTACTTACGACGGGGTGAAGACCACTGAGGGCAGCACCGACAGCGAGACCACAGAAACCAGACTCAGTGATGGGAGTGTCAATGACACGCTTTTCACCGAAGCGGTCGAGAAGACCCTTGGTCACCTTATAGGCACCGTTGTATTGGGCAACCTCCTCACCAAGAATGAAGACCTTGTCGTTCTGCTCAAGCTCCTCAGCAAGAGCCTCGTTGAGCGCATCTCGGACAGTGTACTCCTTGACGCCAGAGCTCTGGCCGTCGGCGTAAGATCGAGTTTGGGCTGATCCGAAAAGAACAGGCCTCGCGAGAGCAGCGCGGGCAGCAGCAGACTGGGCGAACGAAGGGGCAGCGGGAGCGCGAATAGCCCGAGTCGAAGCAGCTAGACGAGCTGCGGGTCGAAGAATGCGAGACATGATGTATATATTTGTTGAACAGCCAATTGACCCAGAATCGGGGGAAGACGAAGGACGGTCGACGAAGGCTAGGGAAGCAGAGCGTCAGAGATAAGAAGCTGTAGAGGACAAGCTTCTCTTGATTCCCGGGTCGTCGACTTTGACGTGGGAATTGAAAAAGGTGATGAGCTGAGGTTGGTGTTGAGAGATGGAACAGATCGGGTTGAGAGAGGGAATTTCACCGAAGAACCCTTCTGCTGGCCAGCTATCAGTTTTTTTTTGGGGCCAGTCGGTACGTATCGTACCGGAACTGCGAGGTACCTAGGGCCTCACCAATTTCCAGTGACTAATCGGGTACCCGCTCTGCAAATCGCCCGAGCGGACCTCCGTTAGCTCGGGGCAGCTTTATCCCTCTGGCTTCCCACCCTACAACGTCTTTGAGCCACCAACGTGAGCCCCTGTCAGAGAATGCAGCGCTGTTTTGAAAGGAAGACAGATAATGGTGAATCACCTATCAGAGTTCAGAACGTTCCCATAGTGACCCATTAAATCAGTCTGTTGGGGGATCCAGGGGATCTTTGGGGGACCATCAACCCCACTCGAACAAATGAAAAGAGAATGGGCACCAACGGTCAAAAACCGGGAGCTGAGAAAAGAGACACCGGTATAGATATTCTCGACAGCATTGTGCTGACATGATGTGAACAACCGCGAATTCGTTGGTCATGACATCAAATATTGAAATTTTAGTGGTATGTATATTACAATTATAAGCCAGTAATGGTCCCAAACTCCTCTGCCTTCTGGTTTCCTCTATAATCCGAGGCCGGCCATCTCACATATGCATCATCAGCCAGCATGATTTGCTCCTTTTTGACCGTCATGAAATGATTTGAAAAATTTGTTGTTGCGAACCCGTTACTTTATGCAGCAGGCTTGCGAGCCACCATGAGATACATGGGTGTGAAGAGGTTATCCCGACCACCAGCAACCAGGCAGTCGGCAGCGAGGGCGAGACTGTCAGCGGTCTTCTTTGTTCCAGCAGGGGCAAGCTTCAGGGTCTCGAGGATACCAGCAAGACCGTGGGCGATAGTTCGACCCCAAGTGGTCATGCGCACGATGGTGAAGAAGTCACCAACTGACTGGATGTAGCGGAGCTCACCAGCCAGAGGCCAGTACCAGGGAAGGGAATCAGGACGGGCTGCCAGATCCTCGTGGTGGAGCATCTCGAAGCCAGAGTCATTGATGGCAGCAATACCCTCCGAGACCTTGCACATGTTGGAGATACCGTCACCTTGCTCGATACCCAGTCGAATCTCACGGTGGCGGAGGTTATCGTTATCGTACTCATCGGTCATGAGCCACTCGTACACACCAAAGACACCACCGGGCTTGAGGACTCGGAAGATCTCGCTGTAGATGCCCTTGAGAGTAGGAGCGTGGACGGTAGCCTCGATGGCGTAGACGGCATCGAAGCTGTTGTCAGGGAACGACATTTGCTGGAATAGGGGTTAGCTTCGGATTGTGACTCTAAATCATCAGTAAGTACGAACCATGAAGTCACCCTTGACAAACTTGAGCTGGTCTGACAGACCCTCCTTGAAGGCGTAGTGGGTGGCACGCTCGATTTGGTAGTCGTTGTTGTTAAGACCAGTGATGTGGGCTCCTGTGAACTTTGCGATCTCGCGAGCGGGACCACCAACACCACAACCGACGTCGAGAACCTTCATGCCATCCTTGATACCAATCTGGTGGGCAAGGTAGTGCTCATGACGGGCAATGGCCTGGTAAAAGGGCTCGCCCTGAGAGAATCGGCAGAAGTGGAAGGACTGGCCCCAACCGTATTCGTAAAGGTCGGTAGCGAGGTTATAGTAGCTATTGACCACCAAGTCAGTACACAATGCAAGAAAATAAATCAAGCCATGAACCGGAATGCCAGAACAAAGCAAGACGAGTTTTGGATCACTTACTGTCGGGTCAATGTGGCGTATTCGGCTGTACGGGCCTGACCGCTGTGTTAGTCCCCGCGGTGAAAGGATAGGAGGGGCATTTCAAGGCATCATACAGCACGCTCCTCAGGAGTCTCGTTCTCAGCGGGCTTGTTGTCCCAATGCTTGAAATACTCGTCAACAGCAGCCTGCTTAGCAGAACCACCCTTGCGGAACATGGCAGCAACACCACCTCGAGCCTGGGCTGAGGTGCCGTGCATGGCCTTGTTGAAGTCGGCATCGCGCTGGTGATCCTCGCGCTCGAGGTTGGAGTTTGTTGAGGCAACCATGTTGAATATGGTGGAAAGTGTTGAAGTTGGACAAGGAGAGAATCGAAGACGAGCAAAGGTGAAGAGGACAGAAGGCGAATTCAAGAATAATTGAAAAGTTCAAACTTAAAGGGAGCGGGTTGGTTTTAATGGCAAACAGTTACGCAGAGATGGCCTGTCGCAACAAATTTCAGGGCCCTCCCCTGACTGGACAAGCCATCCCGTCTATGGGCATCCAATCTCAGTTGCGAATTGACGATGTCCTGACGCTATACTTGATATGTGCTAGATCTCCTGCACATCTCTTGGGGGGAGGCGTAAGGGGGGCCGGATTTTGGTCTGGGCAACGAGACTTCATAGTTAAGTTCTCTCCACAAGACTCTAAGCTTGGTGAATAGGAGTAGGACTTGCACATGCTTTCACCATGACTCTAGGCTTTTGATTTGCTGTCGCATAAACCCGAGATAATAATCCTGGTATTTTAGCTACACAGTTACTCCATTCGGGGAATATCAGGCGGTGTGAGTGCAGCCAGCTGCATGCTAGAAGGAAACATTCCTGCCTGAATCACCAATTTGCGAACAAGATACGAATACGAAAGCGTCTACGAGAGATGGTTACGTTTCGCTCATGACAACTTCGAAAGACTGACCAACTACTCATCTAGTGACGCAATACAGTGGCTTCAGTCTATCTCATTGATGTGTGGTTAATTTGTGACGCTTATAAAGTTTCAAGTCCTTTTCAAGGTAATTCAGTCCAACTTGTCTCGGGTCGCTTATACGATAACCGTCGTTTTCGTACCGAAGGCATTGACAAACATCAATTGTCAAATCCGTCAGATTTGCCAACAGTAGATAATCTTTCTAAGCTCAGATGAGGTAATGGCGGTTGAAGAGATGTCACGACGATGCTAGTTAGGTAAGGTATTTCAGTGTTCTGGAATACTTCACACGTCCAGCTCTTGGAGCTGCCGTCTAAGGTAACCCCGGTAGAACGAGGCTTATCGATAAAATCAACTTCTGGGCGCCTCTGCCCAATGGCGGCCATCTCCGGTCTTTTCTGAGGCCATATTTTGGATTACATAAGGTGGCGGATGACCGAATTTCCGCGTCTCAACTCCAAAAGTGATCACTGTAAACTCGGACGCTCTCTTTGCGCAATCATCACACCATCTATCTACAATGCCGCCTCAGATCAAGCAAGATCTCAACCGATCAGGATGGGAGTCTACCGATTTCCCGTCCGTCTGTGAGACGTGTTTACCCGAAAACCCTTACGTCAAGATGCTCAAAGAGGACTACGGTGCTGAATGCAAATTGGTAAGTCAAGTCACTGTAATTCTTTGCGTTCTCGCATTAACACAATGCTAACATACTGCGATATAGTGTACCAGACCTTTTACTGTCTTTGCCTGGAGTGCCACTCGTGCCAACGGCCGTAAGAAGCGAACAAACATTTGCCTGACCTGCGCGCGACTCAAAAACTGTTGCCAATGTTGCATGCTCGATCTTTCCTTCGGCCTCCCCATTGTCGTACGCGATGCTGCCCTCAAGATGGTCGCGCCTGGACCACAGTCCGAAATCAACCGAGAATACTTTGCCCAAAACAATGAACAGCTCATCGAAGAGGGCAAGGTTGGAAAAGAAGAATACGAAAAGACAGACGAGAAGGCACGCGAGCTGCTACGACGACTGGCCAACAGCAAGCCTTACTTTCGCAAGGGTAGGACTATCGAGGAGGGTGAGAGCTCAAAGGGCGGAAATGCAGCTGTCGGCGCTGGCGTTGGCGGGCCTGGTCCAATTCGAACACGCGATACAAAGGCAGCCGCGGCCGTTGGTGCTAGAGCTGGTGGTAAAGGTCGCCAAGTCTTCCCAAGTGCCGCTCAGCTACCCCCGAGCCCACGCGATTGGATTCCTCCCGCCGACAAGAACATCATGTCGCTTTTCGTGACTGGCATCGAGGACGACCTACCCGAGTACAAGCTCCGCGATTTCTTCAAGGCTCACGGCAAGATCAAGAGCTTGGTGTGCTCACACATTTCGCACTGCGCATTTGTCAACTACGAGACTCGAGAGGCGGCCGAGAAGGCGGCCGAGGCATGCCAAGGCCGTGCCGTGATTGCTGGATGCCCGCTCCGTGTACGATGGGGACAACCAAAGGCGATCGGTACTATGGACAAGGAACAGAGATCACAAATGTTGAAGGATGCCAGACAGCGGCAGGGAGGATCTCAGGGTCAGGGCTCGCGGGTGATTGAGGGTGGTAGCAGCTCTTCAAACCGGCCTGCGGCAGCTTTGCCTGCCCTGGTGGCGGCACCCCCAGGATCCTCTGACACACCTGCTTACGCTTCTCTTTCTGGAGACTAAATGAGATCATGACTTGTTTTATATTGATCAAGGTACAATGATAGACCTTGGGAGTTGGGCGTCAGGGGGGGAAAAAATGCATGGTTGAAAGCATGAATTTCATTAGCGACACTGTTAATTGGATCTGGCGGTGGTGGATTACGTGAGAGACAGGAATAGATGGGAATAAAGAGCTAGAGATGATAATGATTTTTGGGCATTTATTCCTGGAGGGTATCATGACAGTGTAATGTTACAAAATTGTACAATCGGAGAGTCTCCTCTCTTATCTACCACCACCACAGCAGCCACCCTGAGACTGACCCTTACCAGCCGTCTTGATAGATTCGTTGTCGCCTCTTTCAATGTGCTCGTGTATCCGCAGTTCTACGTTGTGAATTAGTACGTATTCTTTGCCTTTGCCTTGTTCTTCTGCAAAGATAAACGTCTTCAACTCACTGTAGGTATCCTTGCCATCCTCTGTCTTTCGTCCCTGAACAACGTTCTGGCGGAGGACCTGTGCTACCTCCTCGGCATGCTGAATAGCAGCAGGGGCTTCAGACGCATCGATCGAGGCTTTTTGGCGGAACTGGTTGCGGATCTGGAGCTGAGCGGCTGATAGCATGGGAGCATCGCCTGCAAGACACAAAGTAATTAGCACAGCCCATAAATCATTACTTGGCTTTACAGCGAGGAAGAGTCCGGAGTTCGATTGCGAAAGGCTTGCGTACCTAGGAAGGCGATTCGCGCCGCGCGCAACAGATGTCGGTAAGCATTGAGAGCGGGAGCGGTGGCCATGGTGAGCTTTCGTGGATTCTGAGGAGTAATACGTCTTTATTTGTGAGAGTCGATGCGACAATTCGTGTCTCTATCTGTTATGAGGTTTGTCGAGCTCGAGTTGAAGTCGTCAATAAAAGAAAAAGAAAAAGTCCAGTTCAACTTCAATGGATTCGGATTGGATGCTCCCATGGGCTGTCCGGGTCGGCTGAGCCGGGGAGTTCAGGCCGGCCCGGACGTAATGGCGGGAGCCCAGTTTAGGGCATTCATCCACTGTAACTGATATGAATTTGGCGCTTCGCCCACTGAAGCAGTAAGGTTAGCCCCTCACCCCGCCAATAAACTTTGATGGTGGGGGAAATCTGCGTGCGCCATAGAAAAAATTATTGTAGCCAAAAAAAACCATCGGGATTTTTCTTTTCTCTTCATCACCACCAAACCCACATATCACACAATGGCTTCCGTGGCTACTGTGACACTCCCCCTCCCCGCTCTTCCCAGCGGCTGGAGCGCCGATAAGGACTTCAAGGCCGTTGGCAAGCTTTCTGAGGCTACTCAGCGAAGCATCGAACCTGTTGGCCCTCACTTCCTCGCCCATGCTCGACGAGCCCGCCACAAGCGCACCTTTTCCGAGGATGACCGCATCCAGGCCCAGGAGAGCGCCAAGAACGTTGAGGATGGCGATGTCAGTGACGAGAGTGAGGCTGAGGATCCTATGATGCTCCAGCGTGAGGCTAAGGACTGGAAGGTATGTAACTGTGTTGACTTACTCTGGTTGTCGTTATTAACATCCATCTTTCTAGACCCAGGACCACTACAAGATCCTTGGCCTTTCCAAGTACCGCTGGAAGGCTTCTGAGGACCAGATTAAGAAGGCTCACCGCAAGAAGGTGCTCAAGCACCACCCCGATAAGAAGGCTGCCCAGGGCCGTACCGAGGACGACCAGTTCTTCAAGTGTATCCAGAAGGCCACCGACGTTCTCCTCGACCCTGTCAAGCGCCGCCAGTTCGACTCCGTCGATGAGGAGGCTGATGTCGAGCCCCCCACCAAGAAGCAGCTCCAGAAGACCGATTACTATAAGGCGTGGAGCAAGGTCTTCAAGTCCGAAGCTCGTTTCTCTAAGACTCACCCCGTCCCCTCATTTGGCAGTGCCGATGCCACCAAGGAGCAGGTTGAGGATTTCTACAACTTCTGGTACAACTTTGACAGCTGGCGAACTTTCGAGTACCTCGACGAGGATGTCCCCGATGACAACGAGAACCGTGACCAGAAGCGACACGTCGAGCGTAAGAACGCCAACGCCCGCAAGAAGAAGAAGGCTGAGGACAACGCCCGTCTCCGCAAGCTGCTAGATGACGCTTCTGCTGGCGACGAGCGTATCAAGCGATTCCGTCAGGAGGCCAACGCCTCCAAGAACAAGAAGCGTCTTGAACGTGAGGCCGCTGAGAAGAAGGCCAAGGAGGATGCTCAGGCCGCCAAGGAGGCTGAAGAGAAGGCTGCCAAGGAGGCAGAGGAGAAGGCCAAGGTTGACCGAGAGTCCTCAAAGAAGGCCAAGGAGGCCGCCAAGAACGCTGTCAAGAAGAACAAGCGTGTTCTCAAGGGCTCCGTCAAGGATGCCAACTACTTCGCCGCCGGCGAGCCTACACCCGCTGACATCGACGCCGTCCTCAACGACGTCGAGACCATCCAGGGCAAGATCGATCCCGATGAGATTGCTGCTCTGGCTGGCAAGCTCAACGGCCTCAAGGTTGCTGACGAGATCAAGTCTGTGTGGTCCGGCGAGACCAAGAGGCTCGTTGAGGCTGGAAAGCTCAAGGACGGTGATATCAAGGTCCTTGTTTAAGCGATGCGTTTGTTATGGAGATGAAAAATGGGTTGAGATTTATGATGGGTTGAAGATAAAATAGATACGACGATATGGCTCCTAGATTAAAAATAGAACGAGCTGCAGGACTGACTGATTGTCTGGTCTGGCTGCGTTTTGACTATCACTTTGATGACCTCCGCTTGAGATTAATTTGCCTATGCTGGCAAGTGAAGTTTGGTATTGTCTTATTCATCATGATCACATACTCTAGCACTGAAAGGTCATGAAGGAGTCGCCATAACTTGTTAGGTGCATACTAATGGTAACAATTTACACTTGTGTTATTGATAGATGCATATCGACTATGATTTATTCCTTGATTTCTTGAATCAAAAAAAGTATTACCGTTGTCCTAGGACTGATAAATGTGTACATTAAAGAAGAGAGATGAGCAAACACTCCAAGCTCCTGGTATGAAATCCAAACACCAGATCGTGAGACCATGATGCTATATAAAACAGTCCCCTACCCTTCTTTAACAAACACCAACTCACTTCTAGATCCTTACGCCTCTCTATCCAAAGACTGTCCCAATACCATGTCATAATAAAGTCCCCTCTTCGCAACAAGCTCTTCATGTCTTCCCCTCTCAACAATCTTACCACCTGCAAACACCGCAATGACATCCGCGTCCCGAATTGTGCTCAGGCGATGCGCAACTGCAACCGTCGTCCTTCCCTCTGCTGCCTTGTCCAGCGCCTCTTTGACAACTTTCTCGCTCTCTGTGTCAAGTGCACTGGTGGCTTCGTCAAGGAGTAGCAGGCGCGGCTTGCGGATAAGGGCGCGTGCTATGGCGATGCGTTGGCGCTGACCTCCTGAGAGCGAGAGACCTTGGTTTCCGCAGGGCGTGGAGAGACCTTCGGGGAGGGAGGAGATGAATTCGTAGACGTTGGCTTGTTTGCAGGCGTCGATGATGGCGTCATCAGAGGGACTGCCCTCTTCGATACCGAGGGAGATGTTGTCCCGGATGGAGCCCTGATATAAGACTGGTTCTTGCTGGACGAGGGCAATGTCTCGTCTATGTAGGCGTCTGTCTGCGGTCTTGATATCGTGGCCGTCGGCGCGTATAGTTCCAGTAGTTGGGTCGTAGAATCGTTGGAGAAGAGCAATCATGGTTGATTTACCACATCCAGATGCACCCACGAGAGCCACCATCTTGCCAGATTCGATACTGATGTCAACACCTCGAAGGACCTGTAGCTTGGGTCGACGAGGATAGGCGAAGCCAATCTCCTCGCATGCGATATCAACCCCCTTTACAGACGAGTCCTTCTCACTGGCTGAAGAGTCTGTTCCGTTCTCTGCGTTGTCGTGAAGAACCCGTTGACGTCGTAGCTGGAAGATGTAGTTGATAGCTGATCGTGCCTTTGTGATACTGGTAGTGTACTGGAACAGCATTGCTGCATTCTCTCCAGCAAAGATGACTGCAATGAAGATAATATAGAACTGCTCTGTTGTGTACTCACTAGTTGAGACAAGTTGCCCACCGTACCTAGTCGACCATTAGTATTGCCTTGTTCATGCGTATAGGACTGTAAATACCAAAAGCCCAAAGCCATGGCAAGAAAAGATGCCGACTGACTGAAAGCGTAGAACAGCATCTTCCATCTCAAACTCTGAATACCTTCTTTTGCTAGTCCTTCCAGAGCACCGCTGTACCTTTCAATGATAGCTCTCTCCAAAGCCAACGATGAGACCGTTCGAATACCTAACACGGCCTCAGAAGCCAAGCTGCTACTCTTGGCAAACCGCTCAGCAGTTTCGTCGTCAAACTTGTATTCAAGTCGAATCCGTACATAACCACAGCCAACGAGCACAGGTAAGGCGGTGAGTGTAAGAACAAGACCGAGTTTCCAGCCGTAGGCGATGGCGAGAATAGCACTAGATAGTACAGTGACGATGTTGATAAGAATGAGCGCCATGTTGATGGACAGAAGTTCTTGGAGATTGGTAGGTTCAGCGGCCAGTCGTGAAACAAGGGCGCCGGTTCCGCGGTTAGGATCGTCAAAGAAGATCATGTCTTGTCGAAGAGTATTGTCGAATAGTTCGCCACGGTAGAATGTCATAACGTACTGGTAGATATTAGCCTCGACAGTTTTGAGAGTTGGTGATGGAGTAGAGACTTACTTGACCAACCTCGTTGCAGACCCAGCCAGCTACAGCATAGATGACAAAGTTTCCAAGAGCGACTACGAAGAACATCAAGGAATAGAAGTTGGCTTCGCTGACGTCGATGGTCTCGAATGCATTCATGGTTCTTGCGAAGAGGACAGCGAGTGATGGATATGTACCGCCTAAGTAGTGTGAGTGATCGAGCGAGCTTCGTTCTCCAGCGACCAGGGAGAGATAACTTACCTCCAAGCAGTGAAATAATAAACAAAAGGAACACAGAGAACCACAAAGGCCTCTGTTCCCTAACAACGAGATATAGACCCTTCAAAAGCCCATAGTTGATTCCGTCGTCTTGTGTAATGTCGGCTGTTGCATGCGCTGAGGCACGAGACAAGACGGGATCAAGACCAGCAACTGGCTCATCTTCATCTGTTTCTTCATCTTCATCTGATGATGCTTTGCCCTTACCAAGGTCCTGTAAGCGAACAAGTCGAGAGTATGTGCCCTCTCGCTCAAGGAGCTCGTCATGTGAACCCTGCTCGATCGTTTCACCCTTGGCCATAACAACGATGTTGTCGGCATCTCGAATTGTAGATAGTCGATGTGCAATAACAATCATGGTTCGACCTTTGGCAACGTTATTCAGAGCCTGTTGCACGATCTTTTCGGCGTTTGGATCGAGGGCACTGGTAGCTTCGTCAAGCATCAAGACTTTGGGGTTGGAGATGATGCTTCGAGCAATGACTACTCGCTGCTTCTGTCCTCCAGATAATGACGCTCCTCGCTCGCCGATCCATGTATCGTAGCCCTGAGGAAGAGTTAGTAAGATGGATTCAGAGTGATGCAGGGGGAAAACGCACGTTGGGTAATGTTTTGATAAAGTCATGCGCATAGGCAGAATGACACGCCTCGGTAACCAATCTTCGCTTCTCTTCTTCTGGTAGGCTGATCATATCTGTCCCGGTAAGACCATCTACAACGTTCTGGTAGATACTTCCACTAAACAAGGTTGGTTCCTGAGCCGTCAGTATCTCGCTGTGTAATGGTGCTGGTCCTTCATCTTGCACATACCTGTTGAACCATCCTGATGTTTGTCCGGAGCCATTGCAAGTTGAGACTCTCAATAGGTCGACCGTCCAAGGTGATAGAGCCACTACTTGGCAAGTACCATCTTTCCAAAAGACCAAATATCGTACTCTTACCAGATCCACTGGCACCAACAAGAGCTGTAGTTCTGTCGGCAGGGATGTCTAGATCCAGCGAGTGAAGGATTGTCACATCAGAACGAGAAGGGTACGCAAAACGGACTCCGCGGAACTGGATGTCACCCTTGAAATCAGGGATGATATCTCCCTCTTGTGACAGAGCATCAATCTGCGACTTTCGGTCGATCATCTGGAACATCTCTTGGGCAGCAGCACTGGCCTTGGAGATGGCTACTGTTTGTGGTGCAATCTGAGTGAGAGCAGTAGCAGCGACAAGGATCGCAAAGATGACACTGGAAGTGTGTTAGAAAATCTATTCCAGTTATGGAGCAGAGAGAAAACTCACGTCACAACTGTGCCCGGCTCAGTGATCTCGCCCTCGGAATACATCCTCATGCCCTGCCAAAAGGCCAAACCGTATCCCGCAAAGATGCAGAAGAACTCAGTAGGGAAGATGATAAGATAGATGAGAGACTTCTTATGACCAATTCTTCTCGCCTCCTCAAGTGTATCGGTGAAGCGCCTGGATAACTTTGGAAAGGCCCAGAAAGCGTGAGCTGTGCGAATCGTCGAGAATGCCTCTTCGGCCAGGGAACTCGATCTGGAGTAGATGTCAAACATGGCATATTCGTAGCCCATGTCGATAGCGACACAGATGATGGTGACGACGATATTGACAGGTACGATACCGATGACAATCAGAGTGAGCTTCCATTGCACAGCAAATGCCACAATAAACGCCGTGACAAAGGTCGAGAGGGCTGTGATGGTGAGGCCAAACTTTTCCGAGATTCCCTGGTTGATGAGGTTTCCATTTGTCGTGATCTGTCCAGGGATTGATGAAGCTGGAGAGTCGAAAAAGGCAACTTCTTGACGAAGAGTGTTTCGGACAAAGTCGACGCGTAGCGATTTCGTGGTTCTGATAGCTGCGACAGAGACGAGCATCTACAGCACATCAGTATCAGTCAGGTTATTATGTATGGGCTTGGCGAAATGGCATTCAGGGCAACTTACTGTCCAGATATACGTCAAAACAAACTTGGCGATGAACAGATAGACGAAGAAGAGGCTGTGAATAGTTGGTTAGTCTTCAGCGTAGGTCTAGAGCACACAGACTGATAGTCGTACCTGTACTTGGAGACTTCACTTCGATATCCAGCAGGCGACAACTCGCCGGTAGCAAAATCAGTAAAGACATTGATGAACTTTCCAAAAACAATATCCATAAGAGGCAAAAGCGTTCCAGCAATGATCATGGCCACGAATGCGATACTGTTAAGGATCCATCCCAGGCGATCGTTGTAAGTAAAGATGCGCTGTACAAGACGCCTCCTCGTTAGCAACACAACTCCAAATAGCAACGAAATCAAGACTCACCAGGTAGTACTTGAAGCTGGAGTCCTTGTTTTTCTCCTCTTTGGTGTCACCATTGCCATCTTCACCCTTGTGCTCAATAGTAACAGCCATGGCGTCTTGTGGAAGATCAGTTGACACACAAGTATCAGAAGGCGAATCGCCAACTGGTATCAATTCTTTCTTTATATCCTGTTGCTCGGTCATATTGAGCAAACAATACAATCCGGTTGAGATGACTATAAACCAAACATGGCTAAGAGACAAACAGCGACGGTTTTAATAAAAAATACCAAAAGATACCTACGTAAGTACTACTCTTGGCAGATTCTACGTAGAGTAAAGGTACGCAACCCGAAAACCCCGACAATACGGCTCAACCAATGAGTACGACAGCAGGTAAGCATAATTCCTTCAGCCACTAAGTCATAGCTGGTGAAAGTCCTAAGGGGCAATCTAACAGGACCCATTTCCCGGGGTAATAATTCAGCCGCCTGTAGTCAATTTCGACCTCACAAGTTCTACAGCTTACGGATACTGTTTGCAGGACAATGAGTATCTGACTAACTTAGATAATGGACTTGCATGTGAAACAAATCAATATGAAAACAAAACATTGAGAATAACAAGCATGAAAAAAGAAAAACGACATTCCTACCGTTTCCCTCATAGTGTCTAGGTACCTAAAAGCGTTCGTTCCCGTTATCAGCCACATCTACCGTGAGCCGGCAGGCAATACGGTGCGCCTCACGGAACTCCCAAGCCACACGGCGGCGTCTTCCTTCGGTCCCCGCGGCCGCCGAACTCTTCTCTTCCTCTTTCGCGCAGCGATACTCTCCAGTTTTACGTCGTCAGCACCTCTAAAACCCCAGTCATTTTTGAAATACAAAAAAAAAAAAAAAGCATATCCTATCATTGTTCTCCTGACTACGCTAATTCAATCCCTTTCGGCTGAGTAAAGGGGAAGTTGCCGCATATGGATCAGCCGAGCGTTGGGCCCGAACTCCCAACCGTTGGACCCGCGGCCTCCGATGACACAGCACGACGAGCGGTAAGTGGCACATTCCTATTTGGCCAAGTCTTGTTACAGCTGTATTCGGCGATATTCAGGTTGCACTGAAGATGCGTTGCAGGTTTCTGGCATTTGTTCTGTGGATTCAGCCAAAGCCTGCAGCACGCACGACTTATACCAAAATTTAGTTACTTATGGACGTCCAAGGCTAATCAGAAACCTCGAGGTTACAGTGTGACCAATGTCGTATGCGAAAGGTAAGCATTACCCATAGATGCTAAAGAAGTACCCCGTTAGTCAAGATACTTCTGTGTGCATGGCTAGTTGTCTGGCTGGATATAGATGAATAACACAAACTCGTATGGAATAGATCCGTTGCGATAAAGACTGGCCCTGCTCCAACTGCCGTACGGCAAAGCGACCCTGCACATCCACCGGTGTAGGCCAAAGACCCAAAGAGCCTCGGCAACGAGTCCTCATCTCATCCCAATAGTCGGTCACCCCAAACCTCGTTACCCCAGAAAACATATCACATACTCCATGGCCACTCCACAGCTATTCACCCTATCCATCACTCGGCAGAACCTGAGGACCTTTACTGACCTGTGGTGGACTTGCACTTCAGTGAACGCAAGATCGATCAGATCGAATCTCGCCTAGCCAGCATTGAGACTCTCCTTCACAATCTTTCTCAGCGCTCCAGTTCCACACCGGGAAGCAACATACAGGTTCCCTCAACCCCTGGGCCCTTTGCATCTGGCTTAGATACAGCTGCGGCCTCTACAGTAGGTTTCGAGAGTTCCGAAGATGAGTCTGCCTTCGGTGGTGATTCGGTCATAGCCCAGCAGACCACCTTTGCCAGCGAACTCCTCGAAAACGCCGTGGAGCGTACCTCATTACATAATGTCAGTCCCAAGATGCAGGAGGCTCTCGCCAGCTTGAGGCAACTAGCCGAGCTTCAGAGCAGACAGTCCATCAGTCATGGACCCCGGTTTCCCCTTCAGCAGCCTTTGCCGAAAGGGGGTCTAGGCCAACTTCAAATGCCTCCCATGGATGTTGTTGTTTCGTTGCTAAAGCGCGTTAGAGGTATCCCTGACAGTATCTGCTCTTCCATTCACCCATTAACTCTCCCTTAGCTTCCCCGCCGGGTCTCTTCACCTTCGTCTGCTATTTTGTCGGCATCAACGACTTCTCCAACTTGTGTCGGATGGTCTATTTCCCCACCGACGACTTCACAGATTCCACTTTCATCACCGTCAACGTTGGGCTTTACTACTTGTTCCTTGAGCAGCATGCGTTGACTACGGATAATAAGGCCCTCAAAGATGAGTTCGTATCGCATCTCCACACATGTCGAGTCAACTTGGAAACCGGGCTTGCAAACATGCCTCTCTTTCTGTCCATCAAGGTCGAAACGATTCAAGCACTATTGATGGGGGTAAAAAGTCCTTATGTGATACCAGAGTACCAAACACTGACCGAGATACCAGACTTTGTATGCCATCGATGTATGCAAACCTTCAGTCGCCTGGCATTTGAACAGCGCTGCTGCCGAGATGTGCCAGACTGCTGGTTTCCATCGCAAAGGTCATTCCACACGCAGCTCCGAAAGCGCGGATATCAAGGCCATCCTATTCTGGTACGTCTATACCACGGATAAAGCGCTAGCACTTCGACTTGGTCGTGCTCCTGTGATCCAGGACTGGGAGGTCGATCTTCCACGCACGTTTAACTTTGAGGGAATACTGAGCCTGGAAACCAAAGCTGTCGCAGGCATGTGGCTCAGTGCAGCAACGCTTCAGGCCCAAGTTTACCAACAACTGTAAGTGTTGTTCACCTGCATGTTGGTACCTTTCATTGTCCGGCTCGTGTGGCTAATGACGATCAGATTCTGCCCAGAAGCATTGGCAAGACCGCCAGGCGAGCTTGCTGAAAGAGCTCGGCTGTTAGCAGCCAAGTGCCGCCAAGTAGAGGCGGAGGCGTTCGAAAGCCGGAAATTAGCCCTTGCTTCGCTTGAGAAGATAGGGGCTTCGCCGCTTGTTGATGTCCATCTTAAGGGTGATGAAGTCCAGTTGCTATCAACCATGACACTCATATATCGAGCAATCCCAGCGCCTGAAGGCTCGACAAGTAGGTTCTGCAGCGAATGCATTGATACTGCGCGAAGAGCAACACATAAGCATTTGGCATGCATGGAATTGGTGCGGAAAGATGCCCATGTGAGAGCCATATATGTCCATTGGTATGTTTATAGTGAAAAGCAACCCCTATCTTTCAACACAGCTGACATAATTGCAGGAACCTGGTACTAACTCCGTTTGCCCCCCTCTTTGTTCTGTTCTGCTATGTCATTGAGACACTATCATTAGACGACCTGCGTCTATTGAAGGACTTCAGCGCATCCATTGAGGAAACTAATGATTTGTCCGAGACCATGCAGAAGTTGTCGCGACTATGTCAAGTAATGAGCAATGTCGCGGCGCTCTATGTTGAGGCTAAGTCGCAGCAGCAGGAGGACCAAGCAATGGTACCCATTGGGGATGAGTTCGATGTGTATTTGAGCCAACTCGGTTTCATGCCTGTAATGGACCAAAGTATGCACGCCGCTGGAGCCGATCCCAATGCAGCCTTTGCCGAAAGCTCGCAGGTCGCACAAATGGCGGAGTGGATGTCCGGAAGCCGAAACTTGTTGGGTTTGCTGGAGCAAGACATATCGCAGATAGGCGGTCCACAGTGGTCGTCGATGTGAAAGGGTGAAACAGGTCCCGGATAGAAGCTCACGATTGGCCCCAAATAGAAACTCTCAAGTCCAACCCATCATTCTAGCCTTTGTGATTTCAAGATGAGCGTCGATAACAAGATTCAGTCTGTAGGAAATCGAGGGTTATAGGCTTCATAGCCCTCATCTTCCGTGTCGCTTTCTGGAGATAGGTTCTTCTGGAGGCCGGGATTGACTGGTGCTGATTCAAGTGCATTGGCGGGTTTAGGCTTGTCCGTTGTTGCTGTTCCTCCACTGCTCTCGACTTTGGTGAATGCACTCTTGAAGCCACTCTTTTTGAAACCGCCCTTCTTGAAACCTCCTACTCCTCCTCCTCCTCCGCTGCCGGTGGCAGTTGCAGCTTCTTGGCCAGGGAGCTTGATGCTGATGATACCGTCTGCTTTGGCCTCGGCCTTGCGCGCACGTGAGCCCGCGTTGGGATCGCGTACCATGGCCTTCATGTCTTTGAGACGCTGCTTATGACTGTGGTCATAGCTACTAAGATGGGCTTCATAGTCATTCATACGAGAGTAGCCCTTTGAGCAGAGCTGGCAATAGAAAGATTTCTGTGCTTCACGCGCCGATGCGGTCTGCGCCGACGGAAGTGTTTGATGTCGCTGAACTTGTCAGTGGAGGAATAGATTGACAATAGCAGATAACTTACAGGAGGCATGTTGAGTGACTAGAAGTGGCGGATGGACGAGGGCGTTGTTTGATGTATGTAATTAGATGTCGTGGCTGTTGTAAGCTCCCAATTATCAAGATGAGGTTCGACAAATGACAGACAATGACGCGCTAACCTGATACGGATAGAGTCATGTCTGATGTGGCTTGACCAATCATAAGCTAGCATGTTTTGCTGACCGGGTCCCCAGAACCTTCAACGTCATTTTCCAGGGCTGCTGACAGGGGCTTCCAGAACCACCTGCCCCAGAGTCTGTGGAAGCTTCCCCGTTTTCCAGCACGTTGAGGCGCTAATCTCAACTGGAAAACCCTACCTAGGTAGGTCCCTGCCACGAGAGCCCCAGCCGTCATCTTCTTCTATGTATGTACAACGCCCTCCCCCGCCAAACTTTCTTGTCTCATCAGTCTTTGACACAGATAACACGCTGGGCGTGGTGCCACCATGGAGTTCGACCAATCCCCCGACCGTCGAGCCTCGATGCTGTCTCTGCAGCAGCTCGACCCTTCTCCGATAGATTCGCCGCCAGTAGATACTGGTATTGACCGCCGAGATCTCGGTCCACCGCCTCGAGGAAGTGATGATGGATATGAGATTGTAGATGCCGACGATATGGACGACAGCGCATCAACTATCAAAGCCCCTTCGACTGGTGCTCCAGGCCTGAGTGCAAGCACAAACCTTTCTACCGGAGCTGCTACTGGTCCTGGCCCTATCTTCTATCGTAAGTATACAGTTCTTTACATGACATTCTCCGAGGACAAGTAATGCTAACTCTTCTTCAGTTATGCGAATCCAAAAGTTCTCCAGCTATGCAATGGGTCTTTTCACCTCCCTCCATCTCGCCAACGTTTCCCTCATCCCCGCTGTCACACGCTCGGTTCCCGGTTCCGAGACCTACCTGCTCATGACTCGAGAAATCTACCAGACCTCGCTCACCGAGCCCATGCTTGTGGCTCTACCCATTATTGCCCACGTTGGCTCAGGAATTGCTCTCCGACTTTTGAGGAGATCGCAGAACATGAAACGCTATGGTGCCGCTACCCCGGGAATGTATGCGCTCCATCGTTCAAGGACAGAACTCGAGGACTTGAAAAGTGCTAGGGCTGCCTCGCCATGGCCTGCATTGAGTTATATCTCGATATCCGGTTACGCCTTCGCCGCCTTCTTCGCCACCCATGTCTTCGTCAACCGTGTCCTGCCTTTACAGATCGAGGGTGACAGCTCCAATATCGGACTTGCCTATGTTGCACATGGCTTCGCTCGACACCCCGTCACTGCCTGGATCTCTTATGTCGGCTTACTCGCCACGGGCTGTGGCCACATGATCTGGGGACAGGCCAAGTGGTTTGGCTTAGCTCCTTCAACAACAACCATCTGGGGGACAAGCACCGCGGCCGCGGAGAAAAAAGCCAGGAGGCAAAGGAGAAGAAGATGGATTGCTCTCCACGGAGCTGCGACGGCTTTCGCTGCACTATGGGCAGTTGGAGGTCTGGGAGTTGTTGCAAGAGACGGTCTCATGGACGGCTGGATTGGAAAGGTGTATGATGATATCTTTTCAGCGGTGGGATTGTAAAATTGGGATCTGTAACGCATCTTTGGAGTTTGGATTCATTTACACGGTAAGCATTGAGGTTCTACATTGGTACAACGCATCATGGAAAATACCCTACGTTGATACGCTGGAAAATGAAGTAAATAAGCATATGTTGATCAGAGACATCAGCCAATACATATTTATGCATAAAGATATAGCTTAAAAAGAACAATATTCGTACGAAGTTACAGTCAAAATCCCCCTACCTAGGAACCTCTCTACGTCCAGGGTAGGGCTGACACATAGCTCCGGTCAACCGCCGACCAACCATCGCCACCGATATTTTCCGCATTTTCTGAACCCTCAACCTACCTCTGAGCTTCAACAATACTAACCGAGCTCGACATCTAAGCCTGCCTCTAGGTCCTCTTAAGCTGCCCGCAGGCTCGTCCTGCGCAGCGCAACATATCAGTCAAGATGCCGAAGCGAAAGCTCCCGTCGGCAGAGGAGAGCTCCAACCCGTCTTCGGACACAGATGTTACTCAACCTCGGCCAACAAAACGTGTCCGTCTCGCGAATACATCCCACGACCCGCCCTCTCGCGATATTCTCACCACGATCTCCTCCGAACTCCTACTCCGAATCCTCTCCTTTCTCACCTCATCCGAGCTCCTCTCCATCTCCCCCACCTCACACCGTCTTTACCGCCTCGCTTCAGATCCTCACCTCTGGCGCGAACACTATTACGAGCGCTTCGTCCTCCCGCGGGCTTTACGCATACCTGGCTTCCGAGTAGGCGAAGCTGGCGGTAACAAGCTACAGTACTCTGCGCGACGAGCTGTGTGGGCGGATGGACGGAAGGGAAGAACACCAGACGATGAGGTCCCGAGGGGCGAGAGCGTCGACTGGAAGAGACAGTATAAACTACGGCACAACTGGGCTAGAGGAAAATGTGCCGTCGAAGAAGTCAGCGTGCGAGACGCACCCGATGATAACGGAGGGCAAAAGAGGACGCTGGTCAAAGTCGTCGAAGGTATTGCTATAACAGCTGCTTCAGAATCGGGACTGCGCGCATGGGATCTACGGACACGACGACCGATCGCACAACTCAACTTTTACGAGGACGACGGAAGCGGCGGTTCTGCGCCGTCATCACTGGCGGTGGACGAAAACGGCACAGGGAACGTGGTGGACATCGTTGTAGGATTTACGGATGGCAGTTTCGGACTTTGGCGGTTGGACGTTGAGCAGCAAGAGTTGACGAGAAGATATCGACATGAAAAGAGCTGCAACGGGGAGCTCGTAGCGGTTGCTTGTGGTCATCCTTATGTGCTTACGGCGACGACTGCTGGCCTAATATCCCTTTACACATTTAATCGACCTGCCGCCGAACCCAGAGACGACACGACGAACGATACAAGCAAAATTAGCGAACCGAAAACGCACGAATCAAGGAAACAATGGACAGAGTCTCAAACTGCGAACAAGATCCTGCCGCCTCCCTATCTCCTCACGTCCCTCAAGTCGCACACCACCCACCTACCGCTCGCTCTATCCATACGCCGCATGTCGTCCTCTGTGAGCGCCTCCATCGCCTACACCTTCTCCGTTCGCGACGGCTGGTGCGTCGGCGTTCAAGACCTACTAATAACACCGTCCGGCGATGACTCCAGCATCGAAACGCTAACATCGCGCCTTGCCTCGACGATGCCCATTACAGCCTCAGGCGGCACCGAATCTCTACGAACCAACGGGTCGCGGTCAGAACTTACAACTCTTTGCTACAGCCACCCGTACCTCCTCGCCACCCTACCCGATAACACACTGGTCCTGTACCTTTGCACATCGACCGCAACATCTCTAAAGTTGTCCCCTGGCATCCGCCTCTGGGGCCACACGTCAGGCATCTCAGATGCGGAGATCACACCGCGGGGTAAAGCCGTGAGCATCAGCACGCGGGGCGACGAGATACGTGTGTGGGAGCTCGAAGGCCGGGTTGGAGGCAGCAGCATCGAGGTCCGACCTACGACTAGGCAACCAACCGATGACGCAGACAGCTCTACACCTGTGCCGCGAGCCGAGTGGGAGGATCGTAGAAATTGGGTCGGCTTCGATGATGAAATGGTCATCGTCCTCAAGGAGGCGCGAGATGGTCGCGAGAGCCTGATGGTCTACGACTTTACATGATCCCGACCGCTGACGCCGTCTCGATCATATTTAGACGAGCAAAAAGAAATATCATTGCCCAATTGGCAAACTCGCAACAAAGGTCAGCATCGCGACTTTGCCGACATTGGTAATCGCCGCCGCCGCCTCAGCCCACGCCACGCTCAAGGGGAAGAATTGCCGGCCACCCGTGGCATGTTTGAAGGTCGTGGCGCACTGGAACTGGCAACACCCGGGAGTCTGGGGAGAGTCACTCTGATGATCCAAAAACCGCCACCACAAACCAATCGCTTTTAGTTGAGGCTCAAGGCAGCACGGCTGAAAAGTCCTGGCAAGCCTTGCTTACACAAAAGCGTCGATACGAACAAGGCACAAAGCATGTCGACTAGGACTAGGACTAGGACTCGCAGTCCAGTACCGACGATTGAAAGCTTAACTGCACAGGTGTTACAAATAAACTCTCTTTGGCATTCCCATCGATGGATTCCCCACCGCAGCGACTGGTCCATACGACGCCCTGCGGCTGAATCATGATCCAGGAACTTGTTCCCCTTTACTAGCTGGAGCTTATTGACCGATGTAAAAAGCCAATTCAGAAACCAGGCAATCGCAGATATAGTCTAGTTTGGTTGTACGTTGTACAACAGCTTCATCTCGTCAGGGGGTGGCTGCATGGACTTGAACTCTCATAGAACCGAGGCTGCCGAGCTTGGAAGACTTGGTAAATGCATATCTAGGTAGTAGCGAGTTCAGCACCATAAATAAACACTTGCTTCGGAGAGGCAGATCTTCATCTTCTTCCAAGGCACTGTGTATCTGAAAAATGGTGAGTTCACTCACTGGCGATTGTTAAAACCGCAGCGAAATTGCCTTGCATGTCATGTCATGCATGCTGTGGCTCCACGGCATGAAACAAAACCAAGGTCGCACTGACAGCGCATCAGAGGAGATAGGAGAAGAGATAATCGCGCAATCGCATCTTGCCAGACAAGACTGTAGACGTGTTGGACAGAGTCTGTTGTGCCCAAGCAGATGCTGACACGCCGAGTTGCTTTAAACACCCTGGATATTGATAGTCAGCCAGCCAGCCAGCCAGCCAGCGTACCGGCTAGGTCAATTTGCATGTCGCTTGGAATTGACAAGACGGACGCCACCTACTTACTGTCTTTGTTCTCTCATGCAAATTGTAGCCTAGATAAATGCATTGCCATTGCTTGCCTTCAGATCCAAGATGCGCCACATTGGCTGCCTGCGACTTCACCGTCTCCTTATTTCAATCAGGTAATGAGCGAACAAGTAAAAAGAACAAGACGATGGTCAGCCCCATTGGGCGGTATTAATTACTCATAACGATACGATACTGCTTGAAACTGCACGTTGCCGCCCCGATGTTGGCAGCCGTTCTTCCAGCTGTGAGGGGCTCGACTTTCACATGGAAGGGATGGAGGGGTCTGGCTGGATCCTTTCTCTGTCTAGTCAAGTCTAGGAACCAGACCCGTATGATGGGGCCGTCCGTTATGGAGTCCCAGGGGAGTAGGTATAAGTGTTGTGGCTATGGGATATAGTGGAGATGAGGGATCGTTGAGGGCGTGAGATTATCACGGACTTTGATGTGCGTAGTAGAGTTGTTGTTGGATGCCATTGACCTGAAAAGAAAGAAAGAGAAAGCAGCACAAGAGTGAATAGCCTAAACATATCAATTAGCAGGTTCAGCATTGAGAGAAGTATGCATCTCACCTTGTCAAGCACTGGAACGTGTTGAAACTGAGCTGAACTGAATTGGATTTGACAGAATACCCGTGCACGCGGCCCGAATCCGTCTAATCTCCAACAGCCATCCGTCTTCTCAGATTGGTCGAAATCCAAGAGACGGTCTTCCTAGAAAGGGAAACGGAGGGCCGATGTGAGAGGACGGACGGTGTGGTGTGGGCAGACGGTGTGGTGTGGGCAGACGGTGGATCGACATCTTTGCCTGTCACCATTTATTTAGATGCCAAATGCCGAAAGAAAAAGAAGATAACGCTACAAAAGACGGGACGGATCTGCTCCGTAGAATTTGCTTGATTCAAGCAGTCCGAAGGCAAGCAAGGGTGTCGATCAACCTGGAGGGGTTGGTTGCGATGGAAAAGATAACATCCAATCCATCCCATCTTCCTCCATTCATTCATTCATTATCTGTAACGCTGCACGCGCGTAAATAAGGCATAAGAACTCCCATCACTACACCCCTCCAGTCATGTCAAGCATCTCTCAAGAGCCAAGACCTGAGTTGAGGCATAATATTCCCTCAATTCGTCAGCGACTCTGGTATGAAGTCTATTATAATGCTGCCAATTCGACCCCTCCATCGCGGGGTTGCGCGTTGATAGAGATCATCCAATCCTAGAACAAGCGGGCCAACAATGAATGGAATCCAGTACTAGAGTACCAGAGCGCCAGAGCGCCAGAGTGCCAGAGCGCATAGAAGGGTCCCTCCACTAAAGTACCTGTTAACGCACCGCTCAGTGACAGGCCCCTGTGACGAGCATGATGGATGACGTCTTTGCTGTCATCAACAAGACGCTTGAGGTGTTCTAGATCACTTTGGATTCAAGTGTTGCTCACTGCAACTGCACGACTCGCCCAACTTCCTTGCTTTATTGCATCCCAATTGTCTCCATATCAATAGAAACCCATCCATTCGATCGTCTCTTTTGGTGACCGCCCCTGCATCAACGAACTTGATGCACGACCGGACGTCCTTGGCGCCTCCAAAGCCAATATTAATCCCCAACTAATGCATTGTGGATTGTGGAGGTTATCGATATGTAGAACTCTGAGACAATGCCGATGACTTGCTGATGCTCAACACATTTTGAGCCTTTCATTACTAACTCTCCGAGCCGAACCAGGATCCTGGATATTCTTTCTCCATCTCCGATCCTGCGATGTGATGCGGCTGTTTGTCTCGCCTTGATGCGCTTAGACTCGCACGCCTTGCCCACTGTCTCAGACCAAAGCGGTCAAGTGACAGACCGTAGCAGTGCAGAAGGGACCGGTGACGCTTCACGGGACATGCCTCGTGAGCCTCCATTCTCCAGCCTCTAGACACAGACGCACACTTTGTCGAGCTTCTGGCCCTCTCACAGCCAAGAACCGCCCTCTTGTGTGAGTCCCAAATATGAGTACGGCAACCATCACGACGGCTTTTTATCAGCCACCGCCGATTAGGAGGACGGAATGGATGGGGCCGAGGATACACGCGCCGGGCGGGCCGTTTCAAGACCAAGGCATTGGATGCGCGGTAAGCTCTGGCACCAGCCTTTAACTGACTGTGGTGGAGGGTAGACGCCATCATCAACTCTACCGTTGCAGGTGTATTCTGTATTCATTCCCTACACATGTGAATGTCAGTGGTAGCCCAGCATCCTGTTATCAGACAACTGATAGTCGACTTCCTCCGATACCACCAACAGCCTGAGTCAGGTTGTCATGTGCTCCCTCAACTGCTCACCTGCCAAAACGCTGGTCGACGATCCAAAGAGCAATGGTGGGGGAACCCCAGTTACCTACCAAGGCCTTTGTAACCTGCCCTCATAGCCAGAACTCCCAAGAAGGAGACCAAGCTACCGAGAAAGATTCGGAATCAAGTACCAGTAGCATCCGTCCTAACCAGTCTCTTGATTCAAGAGGTGCAGCAAAAGGAGGCGTACGCAACACTCAATGTCTGCTGAGCAGCAACACGAAACTATGTTTGTAACTAGATGCGCATGTCCCACTTCGATCTTGACTGCTTGGCTGGACGTTCGGCTCGGACTTCCCCCGTAGCTGCTGATGTGATCATACTCCAAGTTGATTGAACTCAAGAATGGGATTCTCGTACTGTATCATCTTCCATCTTTTATCTTCCATTGCTTTCTCGATCTCTCCTGATGCTGACCGTTCGTTCCTTCGGCTGGTCCGGCCTTGCGGCCGTAGCTTGCTTGTGCCTTTGTTGAGAATGACAGCAACAAGCCCCTATACCTAATGCAAATTTTAGAGCCCAACAAAGCAAACGATATCATGTCATCGAGAGATGATGACGTTGGAATTCGGCCATGGTGCAAATATCATCATGCCATCCCCCATCAACGACCAGAACTCAATTGTGTCAATGCATTGTCCAACGTCAATACTTACCAATCAGCAATCCTTCCAGAAGCCCTGAGAGGTACCACAGCTCCAGACTTATCGATAATTCACTGTCAATCATCCACCACCCCCTGGTTCACGTCTGATCAGAAAGCACCCCCGTGCATGCCAAGAAGCTAGACCCGACATGACTTGGCGCCAGGCCCTGTTTCGGCCTCTTTAGTCTGCGTCTGAGGCAGACCCAGCCTGTTTCTCTATATCCTGTGACTCACATCATGTCGGTGTGGGGGAGGGGAAGCCCAGAGGCTAGTACATAGAACGCGAACGCGCAGTGCATTCAAACTTCTGGAGCGATGCATAAGTGAAGGATAGGGAATTGAAATCCGTAATCTGTGTTTTCGAGCGCAGTTAACTGTAGTTTGTAGGATTCCGAAAGGGTTGTCGGTGGTGTCTTGACAAATCTCCACTGCTGGACACCCAAGTCGCCGTGAGGCCGCCCGTCGATTGCGAGTATCAATGGTCTAGCCACCATGAATCCCATCTCAAAATTCATTGGATGTTATTGAGAATCAGGCTGTACTTCTGTTTCCTCAGAGTGAGAACAGCTGTCACGTGGATCTTTGTTCATTATTGGCTTAGAGCGAGAAGTGTCCCATATGAGGTCGACCTTTAAGCAAGAGGCTCACTTGAATTTGCTTCAACTTATGAGGCGCGTTCCTGGCAATTGCACAAAGTGCTTGTGTCAATGTACATCCATATCATCGTGGTGAATATCCACGGCCTGCATGAGACAATTCAGCCCACGTCCGAGACGCGCGCTCTGCGCATTCACGGTGATTCAAGATTGAGATACGTAGTAAATCATGAACTAACACGACCGGAGAAGGTGAACATCAGCTGGGTGAGCGATGACACAGTGTTGCATCGGTGGTGGTAGGGTTAATCAAGAGGTTTCCCCAAAAAGCAGTTTCCAGGCCCAGGGCTCTTCAGGACCGAAACAAAGGGTCTGGACATAGAAATCCGGAAGCGGGAACGATTGACGAGGTGCAGAGTGCCAAGCGGGGAGCCACGAGAATTGAAGACGACAGTCGAGATCTGTGAGTATTAGTAAGTTGATCGTCTGCATCCCTGAATATCGGAAATGTAAGTATTGTCAACGTCAATTGTGCACTTGACTCGCGAAAGAGCCTGCTATGGTAGCGCCGTGAGTAGAGGCAAAGTAATCTTGATCAGATCCTGCTAAAACCAGACCGCAAGTCAAAGACAACCAGTGAGATGACAGCCTATCGCCCGCAAGGCAAGAGAGCCAAACAGCCCAGCACCCATAGCTGGCACTCAGCGCTCAGTACGTTAATCAATTGGGCATCGGGTAGCGAGGAAGAGGAGGGGCTGATTCAGGACATGAACCGTCACACGCAGAAACCACACGCCCCCTTAAATTGTAGACGCTCTTTGCTGTTGCAGCAGTGGTTTGTCCCAGGCGAGAGAAAGGGGGGTAAATAAGATGAGATTTGATGGTCTGAGCATGTATGTATTGCTGCTATTGACGACAAAGCGAGGAAGTGCTTATGGGTCCGGTAGGTGAGCGAACGTACATAGAAGAGCTAACGGGGTATGTAGTTGAAGATAATTGGTGACAGTGTTGGGGGACCCTCGTGTGATCCCCCAATGTTCAGATGGCATCATGATCGCCTCGGGATGGACATGCGTTTAATGTAGGGACGCGCATCTGCCGCCAAACAAACCCAGCCCAGATCTCCTGTTCGGAGGCTTCTGTAGGAACAGGACGATGGACCATGTAAATGGCACTTGTCTTGGAACTAGCTGGGTTTAGGATATTTGGCGCTGGGCCTCGTGGACATTGCCCGTTCTGACCAAGCCACACAGCGCCTCTGTCGTTGAAATGGATGGCTGAAAAGGAAAGGTGGTTGTGTACCTACATGCCGCATACCAAGGCTATAGATGGCGCACAAATTCCTGGCATCATTACTTCCTTGGCCGGCAACGACTGGCAGCCGGCCTCATCGCCTTAGAACTGTGCGTTGTGACGAGATAGGTAAGGTGAGGGTACAGCGCCTCGCCTCACCTTCAGACTCAGATAGCGGCTTAGTCGATGTTTCCAGCGGCCACTCATGCGCATCAGTCCCCCTGACATGGCGTGGGGATGGATGTTGGACAGTTCACAGTTGTATCCGTGTAACCTGGGGAGATGGGCGGCTCCGTTTCGCTGCTCGTATTATCCGTCTGCTTATGGTTCTTTGTTGATTCCGTTTATTCCATAGTCAGTGCTGGGTACCTACCAAGGTAGAGGCTATTGGCCTTTGATCCTTGCTGTGTGGTCCGTCTGCCACTTGTCGCATTGAGATTCATTGTGTATGAATTGAATTTACAAGCCCGGTTCCTTGTCGCTGACGCTTGGGAATTGTCAATTGCCTTGGCCAAGCACGCACTTGGAAGTGGATTGGACAATGGCATTCATCCAGGCGATGAGCAATGGCTCGCAATTGAGAGCCTAACTTGATGAATTGGAAGGTATGAGTAAGACGGAAGAGGGCGCAAGCCAAGTTCAAGACAGGTCAGGGAAGGCACACCCCCGTGATTCAGTTTCCAGACGGTGGGATATTTTTGGGAAGGGCCAGCCCGTCACCATCAGTCAACACTCACTCAATGCAAGGTTGAACCACCCCTCCCGTGGCTAATGAGAAGTCCCTGATGACCTGTGCACAACCACACATGACTGGTTTTGAGTACCAGAAGTGGATGAAGGTACAGAACCATTGAGCAAGACAATTGAGTTGCTCTTTTCTCAAAGCATGTAGAGTGTCTTCAATTTCAAAATAAAACTCTTCTCAAAGTTCAAAGTCTATTCAATATAACTTTCAAAACAATGCGCCGAGCTGAAGTTGATTGTTTAGATGTACAGTATGTACATGTAGGTATGCCTGGACCCCACATCCCTGAATGTTTGGCATCTGAACTGCAGCGAACCCGACCTACCCCCCAGCCCCAGGCCAGCCCGTGTGAATGCAGCCTGCAGGCAGTCGCTGGGGGGCCTTGAAAGGAATGAATCTCTAGCCAGTCGAGCCCCAGAAACCTGGCGTAAGGGGAAAGGAGGGTTGAAAGGCTGCTGAAGCCACAGACTCATTGGGCGATTGGAAGCATTTTGGGCATCTATTGGAGTAAGGGCGTGTCAATAACAGCTTTGGCATCGCTGCATTATCACATCTCGCTGTGGCTGCGCCAAATTCACGTTTGTTTTACTGCGCGTACGCCTTGTTGATCTCCCACTCCCCGCCCTGACCCTCCTTCCCGTCCGTCTTCTTTCCTCCGTTCCCACAAGACGCCACTAAGTGTGTGAGTGTCAGTGTGGTAGCCATTGATTGAGAGCATCTATGCGTATTGTATTGTATTGTATTGTATTGTAGTAATCAATTCATTCGATTATCAAACATGGCACGCGCCTCTTCTGTGCCATTTCTCTTTTTCCTTCCTTCGATCCTTCTTTCTCTCTTTCTCCCCCTTATTTCCTCTTTCATACTCTTCTAATACAACTCTTACAACATCGCACGAGCTTCGCAGTTGCTTGATGGACCCTTTATCTGTTTCTACCCCCCGCTGCAACGTTTTAGCCACAAGCAAGCATCGTCTTGAGCATCATCAATTCGACAACTCGTTCCACTGCCCCCCACGCCCCCTCGCCTGGAGACTTCTGTGCCTGCTTGTTAGCAACCGAAATCAATCAAATCAATCAGCCGTCTACCGTCTACCGTCCCCAAAGGCCCCTTTAACTCAGCTTGGCGGGAACAGAGGCGATTGCAACCCAATCCATTCCTAATCGGATACCGTTTAGTAGGGGTCGAAGAGTCCGTCATCACTCACTACTATTACCTACCAGCGCTTGTTTGTCACCGAGACAAAGACGACTCCTATTCTTTGCTCTCCTTTTCTGCTGCCTTCTCCCCCCCTCCCCAATCTTCATTCTCATATTCCATCTGCACCCACTGCATTGCATTTACTTTACTGCTGAGCAAACTTTGAAGCGTACTGCCTTTGCATTGAAACTTAACCTGTGGTGCCTACTCTTATACTTTGTGTGCTTCGCTGTTGTCTCGTGTGTGGCTCATATGCGCACACGCGCGCGAACTCTCTCCATTGCTGCTATATATATTCTGCTTCTCCCTTTGTCTGCTGGACCCTGGGAGTAAACGTCAATCGATCCATCAGCAACACCAATCAAGCAATACCTGGTTTGGTCAACGTCTCTTCTGTGCAACAACGACCAATTCAAACACCTGCGCGCTCATCCTGGAAGCATCACAGTCTTGGCCGATCTTCCTCTACAGCCATAGACAACCCGGTACGGGCTGCTGCTCTGCCACATCATCAACCCTCAAAAGTCATCAGGTTGCGGCCAAACTAATCGCCCAGCCGTCTGGCTCAAGAGTCATTGCTTTCAAAAGTCATACGGTCTGGTACGGTGCCCGTCCCACAGATCGAACAACCCGGTCCTATTATTGATTGTCGGAACTCTCAATCTTCACTGGGACATTGTGTTGAGGCCCCATTCCCGCCTCTCTCTCTCTCTCTCTCTCTGCCCACAGTCTGTTATTCGCCCAACTTGACAATCGGATGTCTGTTCGCGACAATTGCATCTGTCATACGGTTGTCGCCCATTGAATGGACCCCTACCCCCGCCCTGTTGAGCGCCCAGACGGTTATCACCCCATAACCATATCAATTGCATCTAGGTGCACTTACACACTCGAATCACCCTGGGCTCAGCGTCTTAATAAGGGCTGCCCTTTCCCATATCCCCCTTTTACTATCTGATTTCAAGGAAAACACCTTTCCAACCTGTCTCGGAGGTACACACCGTTACTACTAAACGCCGAAGCAAACTCCGTTACCTTGCTACGCTGCGACTCCTCACATATTACTCACAAGCGACTAGACTAGGAGGGTCTTTGAAAGATCTCACCCCCCCTCCACTAGCAACTTGTCCGGGCTAAACTCCGCCTTCGCCCCCATCAGTTTCGCCGCCCTGGTGCTGCCTACTCTGGACTAGGCGCCCATCTAGTCTGACAGCACAGCGCATTGCACTTACATACACTTTGGGCATACGCAAACAAAGTCGACAAGACTCATACACCGGGCTTATTCAGGCCTTTTATTCAACCTATTAATTGCGAGCCTTCCGCCGCTTTTTTTTTTTTTTTAGGTACTAAAACGGCCTCGCCACATCTCCACGTCAGTTATTGTCTGGCTCGTGGCTGACAAACCCATTGCCTTTGCTTGCGCTATGCAACCTTCCACCACATTCGACATGACCAATTCATCCAACACATCTACCCAACTCAAACCATCTTCTTTCATTTCACCTTCTACGTTGGCCTCTTCCTTTCATCACTCTCAATCACCCAATACAAACACCACAACAATGGAGGCCAATTCTCCTCACCGCGCACAAGAGCCCAACGCAATGGGCCCTCCAGCGCATCCTGCCTCCTCAATGGCTTCAAAGAAGCTCGACATCAACAGCTTGATGTCGCCTCCAGACCACGTTCACGACAGCTTCGCCAACACTCATCGCCAATACGACATTGGAAGGCCCGCCTCCTCAGGCAACGATACCGCAACACCACCAATGCCAATGTCGCCCCCAATCTCTCCTTACAGCAAAGCGATCTCGACCGCCGAGACTACTACTACACCTTCCGTCAAGGATCCTGTTCTCTATCCTGCCGACGAGATACCTTCTAGTCCTGCTCAAACACCCCTTTTCGCCCCGGCCGAAATCGAGGAGCACGATCGTATCATCGACGACCACCTTCGTGCTCGTGAATCCACCTCTTTCGCCTTTGTCCCTGCTCCCAGGCGTGAGGACCTTCACCTGGCTCTTGAATTTAAATCCCAGGTTTACAAGCTTTGTGCTGCCAATCCATTGGGATGGCTCCGTCGGGAACGGGGCTATCTTGAGGCTGATCGGCGCAACCGACTTGCTACTGGCTCTGGCAATCGATACCACAGCATCTTGCCAGCAAAACCTGCCAAGGCGCCCCGGACGCAGCGCACCGATCGGGTCCAGAAGCCCCAGTCCGTCCCCCGACCGATCCGTACCCACCTTCCGGCCAGCGCCGGTCCTATGCGACCAGCTCCCCGAGTCAGTGCCACTCCGGAGCCCTCTCGTCGTATCGTTGCTCCCAATCGCGAGGACAAAGACTTCAAATCGCTGCCTAACTACTGCCCGCCTCAGGACTCTCTCCCCAGTCGACCCAACAGTCTCAAGGTGGATTGGAAGGGGCAGCCAATTGATCTTAGCGATGACCCTTACGTGAACCTTCTGCATCCTGATGAAGTGTCTTTGGCGAGCAACCTGCGATTGGACTGTGCAACCTATCTGACAAGCAAGAGACGCATCTTTGATCGACGATTGACCTGTCTTCGTAACGACAAGGAGTTCCGCAAGACAGACGCACAGCAGGCTTGCAAGATCGATGTCAACAAGGCCTCCAAGCTGTGGACTGCCTTTGACAAGGTTGGCTGGCTCGACGCCAAGTGGGTGCGCCAGTATCTATAAAGATGACCAGTCGCTGCATCTGCACACGACTTTATATCACGACTCTGAGCGTTCTTGAAGGGAATACGTCTCTGCTTTCACGACTTTATTTTACGGACTTCAGGAATAAGCATTACATCTAGCGACTAGGTTGCGTCACGCCATCCAATTTGGATGTTCTCTTCTTCGGCTGATGAAAGAAACTGCTTTGCTTTTTCAGCTGGCTCTGGCCTTGAATAGGCTGTTTCTCTTATGTTCACCTCTTTGTCTCTTGCGTTTGTTCGGTTGTTTCGGTTATAGCTCAATGACTTTTACTTGAGTGGCGTTTCTTTTTATCTCATATCATCCCCCTTGCCCATGCATGAGACAGGCATTATTTGGCATCACGGTACAGTTGGACGATACACCAGAGCATTAGGGACTCTCATCACTATGATACCCGGAGTGCGATACACACCTGACCCCTTTGCGCGATCACGTCACACCACTCCACACTTTCTTACTTTCTGTTTACAATTTCCCCTTGTTCACCTCGCCCTTTTGAAGTCATGTCATTTTCAAGATTGTCGGGGCGAGAGCTTATGAACACTGAGGCATTGCATGTATGGCGTTTTGTGTATGGTCCCTCCCAGCAGACTACAGCAGGGTGCGGCACCATTTTCTCTGGCTTATCAGGATGCAGGCTGGACAGGGAGCGGAGGAGATGACTCGAAGTCACGGACTTGCAGACCACAGGAGGGGCTGGGGTCATTGGTGGCTCGATCACGCGTAGGCGGCATTGGGATCAGAGGCACAACCTTCTGGCCCAGGGAAGAGATTGGACCGCCGCTTACGAGAGATTTAACCTTTGTTGAGAAATGAGGACATTTTTCTTCTACCACTTATCCTCTGGCAATGTGTGACTGAAATATCTACGTGACAAGCTAAACCATGGCAGGGGTTGATTACAAAGGCAAAGAGCAGATCAGATACAAGCCATGATGGGTTAGACGCTCAAGTCGCAGCCTCGAATGCACGTAGGGCCCTCTTGGTAGAAAATCCCTTCAGCCCTACGCTACCTTGGGGGCCGCTCGCTTCCTCTAGAGGCTAAGCGTGAGCCATATTTCTGGGTTTTTGGATGGAGGTCTGTTGATGTGCGCGTTATAGCGGGCGAAGCCGCTGTTGCAGCGGGGTGCCCAGCTAACGCATACAGCCAAGGGCTAATGTATTTTTTCGTGGGATCCTGGTGAACTGGTACTTTGTGGGAGAGGGGGGAGTGTGTGCGGGAAGAGCAAAGCCCAGGGTTTGGTCAAGGGTGGAGTCGAGGGAGCGGGAGCTTATCTGGTGGAGATGGATGGGCAAGGGGAAATGGAAGATGTGGCGTTGTGGCTTTGAGAGGCTTAGTGAGAGAGAGAAATTGAGGATGGATGGGGTTGCTGGCGTCTTGGTGTTTAGATTTGATGTTCTTTGGGGGTATGTAGTGAGCAAGATCAGGTGTGATGAGTAGTTTAGACACAGAATGACTGAGCATAATTAAAGAGAAGCCGCAGAGTTTACACAATATCATGTGAAGGTTCGTTCAGTCTTGTGAATCAGAGAATGACTTTGTTTGAAGTTTCCATGATGGTAATTTAGGTTCAGCAGTATGCAAGTGGTAGAGTATATGGAGGATGGTTTAGTAAAGAATTGAGTCATTAGAAATAGTTTGATGAGAGTTTATCAAGTATATAAAGTTAGGCATACTATTATATTAAAAGCGTCATGCCTAAACTATCGTGGTCCGACATCTGCACAAGGTGAAATGTTATTTCAATCTTTCTCAACACTTCAAGCGAGGGTAAGAACATGAACTGACACCTGATGTGGCAAAGAGATGATAGAATAAAGTTACGGCGTCGTTTTCTAACAAATAACATCCGGTATGGTGTAGTGGCTAACATTTCGCGCTCTCATAACCTGAGAGAACAAGTACCGCGGAGCCCAGGGTTCGATTCCCTGTACCGGAGAGCATATCTTTTGTCATTCTGAGCATCTGGAGATGCAAAACATCCTTTTTGGCTCATCTTGAGGATGTGAGAGTGTCTGTCTGCGTGTGGTGTTGTGTTGGCGAAGCTTAAATTTAAGGTCGTATGCGGGTGCGGTAGAGTTCACATGGGAGGCAAGCGCGATGTTGTTGCATACACCCTGGTGGTAAGTACCACAATAGTCACTCTTCTCGAGTCACGAGATTGTCATAGCAAAATTACTTTGGTAATATGATAAGTAGAGTCATGATGTTTCATTCATAATGTCATCTCATGTAAATAATACAAACTTTTTCTTGGCTTGCCTTTTCTAACTTCTTCATTATCAATCTTCCTTACTGACCAGCGGCGATGGTATAACCTCCATCAACAGCAAGTGTCTGACCAATCAAGTACTGATTGGTAGCAAAGAAGAGCACAGCACCAGCCATGTCCTGATCCTTTCCAGCCCGTCCAGCGGGAACCTTCTCCTCGTACTTTTCCTTGGGAATGAAGCTCTTCTGGTTCTCGTCGCTGCCGTCGGTGGTCATCTCGGAGGGGAACACGCCAGGGGCGATGCTGTTGACGCGGATCTTGAGCTTGTTGCTGACAACCTCGGCGGCGAGCATGCGTGTGAGATGCACGGCAGCACCCTTGGAGGCGTTGTAGGCAAAGTGGTGCTGAGCCTTTTGGATCAGACCGCTGATAGATGTGATGTTGAGGACTGTCGAGCTCCAGCCCTCGTGCTTCTCGCTGCTCTTCTGCAGGAGGGGCAAGAACGCAGCAGTTGTGAAATACAGACCCGTCACGTTTGTGTTGTATGCTGCGTTCCAATCCTCAAAGGTAGCGTTCTCGTCGTCGAAGAGGTTTTGCTTCATCTCTTGCGCAGACTCGGCCTCAGTCTGGAATGTGTTGCTCGAGATACCGGCGTTGTTGACAAGGATACACAGGCAGTTCTCACGGGAAGAGTACTCCTCGTAGAGCTTCTTGATGCTCTCCTTGTTACCGATGTCGGCCTGGATGGGGATGATCTCGCCGGCAATGTTCTTGCCGTAGGTCTCGACGACACGATCGAGCTTCTCCTTTGTGCGGCCAGTGATGTAGACCTTTGCGCCGTTGACAGCGAGGGCTTGTGTAGCCATGAGACCGATACCAGAACCACCACCTAGAATTCAGTAAGTCATGATGCTGCGAAACACTGTGATTAGAGGAACACACCCGTCACGAGAGCAACCTTGCCCTTGAGATCGAAGAGAGTGTCTCGAGCAAAGTCTCGGTGCTCTCCACCGCTAGCTACTTGTGTGCCTGACATTTTGTACGTAGTATACCGAAAGTCTCTCGGGGTACTTGATTGAAAGGTTCGAAGTTGATTCGTAGTCGTGATACAAGACTTGTTGACGAAAGGAGTTGCAAGTCGAAGTGTAGGTGCAAGAATGCTTCTAGAGTTAGGAAATCTAAGAGTGTGAGCGAGCTGCTTGGACATGATTGCGACTTCTTATATTATGACAAGAAATAGAAAAGAGGGGTAGATATCAATACAAAAAGAAACTGCAACTGGCAAACAGTGTTAACCAATGTCATCTTATGCCGTCCTGCTTCTTGCTCCCCCCCATTGTCCATTGTTCAGGGTACGCCAATGACGAGCTCATGTCTCCAAGATGAGGTCAATATCTCTCTCTCTTGCACTGCAAAAGCTCAATCCATGACGAAACGTGACGGATCCTTTGCTCCGTCATGGTCAGATATGGTAGGTATGAGGTATGAGGTAAGACAGGGGAAAAGAAAGAAGACTGGAGTCGCACGTACTTTTTTGTGTATGTTGAGAGTTGAGAGCTGTTTGTCATGACGTCGACGTGGGGTCAACATGATGAATGATCCGTATTGATCGCGATCTTCATCCAAGGAATTGATTGAAGCTTACAAAGAAAGAAGATGCAGGCAGGGGACAGCCACATCTTTCAATTGACTTGTTGAGGCGTTGATGTAAATCTTGTTATTCCCGTAGCGTTACTATTAAGTCTATCAAGTCTATCATGACTTCTCTAGACTCTAGCTCTGCCATCATGTCTTTGCTTCACCAAGACTTCCACCAACAGTCGCGTTCGTTTATCTCACAATATTCCTACACTTGGATCCTCATACCCAAACCATCAACGCCATTCCATGCATACTAAACTCGTACTTCACTGCACGGTCTATTTAACATCAATATGCTGCACAGCCTTGAGCCACTTTTGCTCGTCAGTCCTAGTATAATAATTAGCCAGAGCTCATCAACGTATATCATGACATAAACTTACTTGTCAAAGCGCAACAGCTTGCCTAGCACCGGCACAAGCTGCGCTCTTAACTTGACGTCCTTTTGCTCTAGGAACTGCAACAGAATCGTCTTGAGATAGACGGTGTCCGCTTGACCTGCAGCAGCAGCCGGCGAACCATTGCTTCCGCTTCGCACCGAGTCGAACGAACTACGGCTCGAACTAGCCACAAGCTTGGTCTGCGCTGACTTGAGGTCCTTGGACAATTTCTCGTACCGTTGCCTCGACTCCTCCAACATCCGTCGTAGTTCAGCTCGCTGCTTCTCCACGTCGCGAACTTGCTTCTCTGATGCATCTAGAGCTGTACGGAGCTGTGATGCCGTTGTTCGAAGTTCGTCCGCTTCGGCCTCGGCCTTTTCTTCCACAGATTCAAGCTCTTCTCGTCGTCGGCGCCACTCCTTCTCACGCTGCTCTAGCTCGTCTCGCTCATGCGTGAGCGTTTTGACCTCGCGCTCCAAGTCTTTCAGCTTCTGCTTCAGATCTTCTGTCTCACGCGTCTTGCGTCGCGCAAGGGTACTCGACTCATCTTCGATACGATCTCGCTCTTCGACTGCTGCCTCCATTCGCGCCCTCATATCACGCACCTTGCTGTCGGCACGTTCGTCGACATCCGCCAACAGTCGTCGCATCGTCTCACCCTCACGTGTACGCTCCTGGAGCAGTCGCTGCACCTCGGCTAGCTCCTCCTCCAATGACTCGGCTTGCGACTTGGATTCCTTCAGCTGTACCGACATCTCGGCCGTCTGGTCTCGCATACTACTCAACAGACCTTGGGCGTTGCTGTACTGGTTTGTCTTAAACTCCACCTCTTCCTGCGCCGCTGCCTTCTCCCGTTTGAGCTTGTGCACCTGCTCCTCGAGCTCCTTCACCTTAGGTCGTAACTTGCCAAGCTCCTCCTGCACCGTCTTAAGCTCTTGCTCCGCCTTGTCGGCTCTTGTGCTAAGCTCGGCCTTTTCAGACTCGGATCGGCGAAGATCTCGTCCAGAAACCCGCTGTGCATCCTCAAGACGAAGCTTGGCGTTTGTCTCAGCCGTCAATCTCTCCTGGAGACCCTTAATCTCCGTGTCGCGATCCGATGACATCTTCTGAACACGTTCAAGATCTCGCTTGAGGTCCTTCTCTCGCTTCTCCATCTCCTTCAACTCCCTAGTCTTGGCTGTGAGCTCTTCTTTCGTAGTCTTGAGCGTTGCAGACTCTTGGCGCAGGCTCTTAAGCTCGGGCTGCGCCTTCTGTAGCACCTCTCGTAGTTCCGTAAGGTCCTTGAACCGGTTTTGGGCTAGTTGCTGCGCGGCACCAAGATCGGCCTGCAGGGTGGTCGTCTTCTCCTTGAGTTCGTCGTACTCTGTCTTCAAGGAATCCATTTCACTTTGTAGCTTGGAACTAGCCTCGGCATCCGAAGCAGATGAGTTGATCTTCTTCTCAAGATCAGCGATCTGTGTCTTCAACTCCAACTTTTCCGCCTCAAGCTCCTTGATTTTGTCCTTGGCCTCGACATGATCCTGGCCAATTGTAAGCAGATTCTCCTGCAGCGACTCAATCTCCTCGCGCAGGTCCTCCTCAGTCTTTCGCCTCTTGCTCAGACGCTCAATCTGAGTGTCCTTCTCGGCAACTTCCTCCTTGAGCTTAGCAATCTCAGCCTCTAGCTCAGCGTTTCCAGATGCTTCAACAGGGACAGCTGGTTCGGGTGTCTCCAGAGCTGGAGAGGAAGCTGCAGCGCCACCGGCACCACCCTTGCCCTTCTTCTTCTTATTATTCTTTTTCTTACTACCACCGCCGGCTGCTGAAGCCGGGGTGGCTGCGGGCTGTGAAGCTGTGGGTGCTGGTGTCGCAGCGGGAGTGGGCATGGGCGCAGGCTGGGACTCCAGTTTCTTAGTTAGATCGTCAATCTTTGTCTGACTCTCAGACTTTTCCTTCTTCAAGGCTTCAATCTGAGTGTTGAGATCGTCAATCAGCTTCTTAGAGATGTTCTTTGCGTTAGAAGCCTTGGCCAGTTCCGCATCAAGCTCACTTGCGCGCTTGTCTGACGAAGCAAGCGAAACCTCGAGCTCATCAACCTTAGCTGTATGCACATTCTTGTCGTCCTCGAGCTGCTTGAGTTGTGTTCGTGCCTCTTCCAATCGCTGGTTCAGGGACTCGATTTCCTTGTTGCGCTCATCAAGCTGTGACTGTAGTGACTCCTTAGCAGCAGCGGCATCGCGAGACTCGCTCAGTTCACGGGTCGCATTTTCGAGGTTTTCGACTAGGCCAGCACTGTTTTCCTTGACGGTAGTAAGCTCTTTCTGCAGACTCTCGACCTCAGACTGAAGTTTCTCAATTTCCTCGGACTTGGAAGCGACTTCGGCCTGAAGCTGAGGAATTTCATCGTCGTAAGAGAAGAACTCATTTGACTCCTTGGGTTCGGTGACCTCAGATACGGACTTTTGGGGCTTGTGCTTGGGAGAGAACATGCCAATGACAGATGAAACAGGAGATTTAGCCTTCTCAGGGGCATAGTCTTCAGATTTATCGTCCTGGGCACCCTTGGGTGTCTCTGACTCTTCGGTTTTTGATTCGGCAGTGTTGCCTGCCTTGAGTGTCACCAATTCCTCTTCCAGCTTTTTGGCCTTCTCCTCAGCTTCGTTGTGCTTCTTCTGTAGCTCGTCCTTGTCGGCAGATACCTTCTTCAGCTCCTGCATCACCATGTCGCTTCGCAGGTTCACCTGGTTGAGGTACTCGACAAGGGCTTCCGGGTCGCTGATGGACGTCAAGGGGGTATTTTCGCGAAGGGCTTTCTCGAAGGGCTCAATGGCTGTGGCGCGCCTGTGGGCAACACGGTAGGAACGAAGTAGCTCTTGGGATGGATTAGTTGCTGCTTACTATATGAACCGCTGTGATCTCAGCTTACCAGGGTATGTCGCCTCGAGCTTTTCCAGCTTGCGCAACTTCTGACGAATCTCTGGGCTCAACTCTTGCGGCTTTGTAGCCTCGGGCTTGGATGTTGGAGCTTCATCTTGAGTTTTGTTGGTGCTATTTTCGTCCTTTCCAGCTTGAGTCTCTGCCGACTTCTCGTCTGATGCGCTACTTTGGCCGGTGGTGTTTTCGGTTTTTGTCTCGTCGGCCGCAGCAGGAGGCAATGGGGTAGCAGCTCGGCTCAACTCATCGCTATCGTCAATGACAAATGCAGCCTCGAAAACGGCAGGGTCTGGATTCGGAGCGTCGCCTGTATCGGAAGCTTGTTTTCTTGACTTTGCGCGCTGAGCTGGGGTCCCATCGCCCTTGCGCGACGATGAGCCTGACCTGGAGGGGGATCTCGACTGCGAGGATGTCTGTTGGCGGGCTTGTTCCTCGGCGATGGTCCGATCGATTGCGCTTTTGAATCGCTAGAAGGGTGTAAGTCGTGGTTTGCGTGGAGAGACATGGCAAGGTTGACTAACCTGGAACATGATGATGGCTCCCTTGGGTCAAAGACCAACGTCTAAAGAGACCAAGGGACGCGCACAATTCAGGGAATGATGAGAATCTGTAGGACGGAAAATTCAGGGGGCGAAGGGAGACCTTTTGGGAGAATAGAAGGGTAGATAATTATAGAAAGCAACTCAACAAAACGCCTTCATGATGATGCGAAATTGGTGCAGCAAGTTGATGAAAGGAGTTGCAGGGTCTCGACTCTTGTTCAACAATGGACAGAGTTACAGCACTGGGACTTGCCATGAGGGATCCGCCTCTACCTTTTCTGGGGTAGGGTGGTGTGGCTTGATGGAAGGATACCTAAGCTGTGGCTCAGGTACCGTTTTCAACTTGGGAATACTCCACGTGTTCTTGTAAGCAGCGTGGCTTGAACACTATGGATAGACTCTGACTTTATTCCAACTTGATCTTGGGTTATGCAGTTTATGCAGAACTATATGGGACGAGAAGTGTTTCTGTGTGTAAGATCGGTAATTGTGCTTATGGTTCGCTCTTCTTGAGTGCTATAGTTAGTACCATCGTCTACGTCGTATTACATTTCGACATTGTAAGGCGATGTGTAAGATACTACTAAGTTACCTAATATAGACACGGCCATAATCACCACCTCGCTTTACATTTTTCAATACGATCATCATAGTTACTTAGTAAATATTCTGCAAGAACTATACTTGCTGTAAACGACATATTCAACTCTATATTCCAAGATCAATCAGTTTGTACAAGTGGAGCCTAACCTATGCACAGCTTCCAGCTCCCTCCCCCTTGTCTGTCCCTGGACTGGGCTGCCCACATGAGCTAAACTGAACTGAACTGCGCTATGTCTGTCTTGTCTACCTACCTATGAATGAGGTCACACCCACGCCTGTAGCCTGAGACCAACTTCACAATCCTCATTCTTCACTTCACAACTCGTGTCCTTCCCTTCTTCTTTTTATCTTTCTCCAGCCCGTTCTACTTTTTGTCCAAAATCTGGACTTATCTCTCCTTTTATTTCCTCCCTTCCTTCTATCTCCTTTCCTTTGTATGCTCTAAACCTCCCCGCTATCCCTTGGTCAAAATGGTGGCCTTTTGGCCCTGGAGGGTGAGTCTTCCCCCCTCTACGTCTGCGCACGAGACCTGTATTCAAGAGCTAACATGTTCTCTCTAGAGTGATGACTCCTCAACAGCCTCCTTTGAAAAGACCCTTTCTACGCTCTCCACCAAAATCACCGAAACCCAAGCTTCCCTCGACAAAGTCCGCGCCAGCTCCCGTCGCGCGCGTGTCATTTGGACACTCTACCTTAGCTTCGCCTACCTCGTCTATGCCATTGTTCTCTTTCTTGTAGTCGGATATAATAACCTAGGTGCCTTTGAAGGGGGCGGTCTTGTCGGTGGTCCAGTGCTGTAAGTCCTCCCTTTAAATGCGCCACGCAAGATTTGCGAAACTGACGAAATCATGAAACAGCATCTACGTAACGCGCACAACCCTTGCTACATACTACAACTATCGCATTGAGAGCCTCAGCGCTCGTCTCAAGGATCACCAGCAGGAGCGCGCAAAGACGATCCAGAAGCTCAAGGATGCCACCAAATATGACTCCACCTTGGAGCTGATCGAGAAGTACGGTGGCGCTGAGGGCCAGTCCAAGGGCAAGAAGAAGAAGGCTGGTGAGGACAATGCCGAAGACAAGTCGCCCAACAAGCAGCGACCTAATGGCCCTGCGCATGCAGTCCCAGGTCGAACAAATATGGCCCCTCCTCCTACAGCCAACATCCAGCACCGAGCTCCCAGTCCCGCGCCAGGCCCGAACCCCTTGGACCCTGGTGCCGAGTTTGCCCCCAACGCCGAATTCTCTGGCCCTCCTCCTCCTCCAGCTTTCGCCCCCGGCACTCCTCAGCCTCCTCCTCAACCAAGCGGCTACTCGTCTTACTCAACCGGCGTCCCTGAATCCCACTGGTACGACCGCATCTTTGACGTCCTTCTCGGCGAGGATGAAACCGCCCCCAAGAACCGCATCGTCCTCATCTGCAAATCCTGCCGCCTCGTCAACGGCCAGGCCCCCCCTGGAACCAAAACATTGATCGAAGTTGGAAAATGGAGGTGCATTTCCTGCGGCGCCCTCAACGGCGAGATTGACGAGGGCAAGCGCATCATAAATGAGGTGCTTGACGCTGCTAGAGATGCCGCCGATGATGGGGATACGACGTCTAGCGACGGCGCTGTTGATGTGAGCGCAGAGCAAGTAAAGGAGGATGTGGACGATAGTCCGGCAGCAGGCGTCAGGAAGCGCAGAGGCAAGGGAAAGAAATGAGCTGTATCCACCATGTAATATTAGATGAACGCCTTGGTGTCGGTAAAATGCGGGAATGGTGGTTTAGGACCATATAATCATGAAATATCTTGAAAGGCATCTATTCACCTCGGTGGATTATCACGAGATACTGCAACAATAATACTATCCAACAGATATTCAGGCATTACTCATTAGTACCAAGGAAATCTTCTTGGAAAAGGCCCCGAGTCTTTCTTACACCTCCCTTTCCGCTCCCTCAAAATATCATCAGTTCATCACATCATCACCAACTTAGTATTAAAACCTAGTATAATATCGCAGTCATCCACCACAGTACCATCACGCCGTTATGTCTATCTTCTCGATTATACAATCATGCGTCTAATTCCAACAACTATATCCTAAACCCCAGCCTCTGACCATGTGGTATAATCCTTCCGTACGTAAAGACACGATTATCATGCTCCAGGCCATAATCCGTATCCATATGTGGCAACCAATACTAAGACATTGGTGAAGCACGAATCTGTCGCTGCTAAAGCAATGCCATCATGCGGCTCCTTGGGCTGATGCACAAGTGTAGCACCGGAAAGGTCTTGTAGATCATCAGACAAAAACAAGACCAGTCATCCATGTCATGTGGTGTCCTGGACTGTCGGCTTTGGTTCGTTTCTTTCTGTATTCGACATGCCCAACGCGTCTATAGTCCCTTTATCTCTTCCTCACCTCCGTCGCCCAGCCGTCTATGCCCTCGCCACGGCCGCCCACCTCCAAGCCCTCAATCTTCAGCCCTTTCATGCCAGGTGTATCCTCCAACCAGTTGTGGCCTGCCATCCCACCAGCATTGGCTCGCTTCTCAGGTACCAACTCCAACATTGGGGTCAAAAAGTCTGCGATACGCTTCGCCTCATCCTCCTTAAAGTGATACTTTTCACGTAGCACGTCGGGTAGAGCCCAATGCCGCAGTCGATGGATGTTCCGCAGCTCACCCTTTCGGTTGAAGATCTCCTGACTCCACTTGCCGCTAAGACATAGTGATTTGGGGAACGGCCCAAGAAGTTCGATTATCTGAGCAATGTGGTCGTCGTCCTTACCATACTTGGTGCCTGACTGTGGATCAAACAAGTAGTCGCCTGTAATCAACTCAAACACCTACACAAGCGTAAATGGTTAGTCAAGTTCTGCAGAAGCCAATGACGGCATCATCCGATTGAGTTGGGGTATTCATACCATAGCTGCCATACTCCAAACATCGGTACTGGCCCCCCATTTGGAACCCAAAATCACCTCAGGGGATCTATATTGCCTCGTTTGAATATCGTTGGTAAAGTGATGATTAACCCAGCAAGCATTGCCCAGGTCTGCAATCTTGACGCTGATGACATCAAAGGCGTGTGCGTCTTCCGCCTTGCGTTTTTCGCCTGTTGAAGCAGAGGGCGAGTTTGACTTGTCGAGAGAAATGCCGGAGACTTCTCGGCTGAGAAGATCACTTTGGAGAAATCGTTAGCCTACATATAAGATACGCCACTAAGAAAGTTGGACTACTTACGCAGATTTTTCCCGTTGCTTCTGAGCGTCGTCAGATGGCTTGGGAGATGCCTCGTTTGATGATTTGCCTGTCGAGGAAACACATTAGCCCCTCGATTCAAATTTCAATATCACAATAATAATCCTCAGACAGCTTACCTTCATTCAAAACACCAGCAAGGCTGGAATGGGGGTTCGGGGAGGGGAAAAGGTTTGTTTGGTTGAAGCTGGTATTGAGAGGGGACGGAAGGGGTTGGCTGCCAGTGATGAGAGTCCTCCGACGCCGGCGACCGTTGCGGTTGTTCTCCTTCTCAGCGGCATCGGGCTTAACGACGCGCTTGACGATCTGCTCAACATCTCCAATCTCGATAAGGACATTTTCGGGTTTGAGATCGGTGTGGATAATACCACATTCGCGGTGAAGGTAGTCGAGGCCAAGGAGAACCTGCTTTGTGATTTGTTTGACGAGAGGCATTGGAATACCGCGATGGTTCCAGCGCTTGATGAGACCAAGCAAGTTTTCGCCAAGGACCTCAAAAACCATACACACGTGGGTGCCATGGGGTCCCTTGTGCTCAAAGGAGTCCAAAAGACTCACGACGTGCTTGCGACCGGGGTGATCGGGCTTGGCTTGAACAATCTTGTTGAGGAGCTTGATCTCGTCGATAGCGGTCTCGGTGTAGTGGGCAGCGGAGCGAACAACTTTGAGGGCGACATGCTTGCCGTTGGTGTTGTCGCGGGAAAGCCAGACGGTTGAGAAATGACCCCATCCCAGCTTGCGAACAACGGTATATTTTCCATCCTTGAACTTCTCTCCAACTTGCACTGGATGGTAACCACCCTTGCAGTAATCCTCAGAATCCTCCTCATCTGCAGTATTTTCGGCGGCGTCTTCGACGGACGAGGAAGAGGGGGAGTGGGCCATGGCCGACAGTTGATGCGATCTAGATAGGGAGAAAGGAGGTCAGTGTTGATCCAAATAATGTCGTTAATGCGTTAAAAAGAAATCAGCGCAAGAACGCGATATGTAGATGATAAATCAGAATTGAAGCGGAGCCAATGCAATCAGATTAAACAACCACGTTCGCAAGATTTGGTGGGAGGAAGAGAGAGTGATGGCGGCGAAAGAGTTGATGGCCTTGCGTGGTGGGGGACCTTTGCCGGATTGGGCTTGGGTGTGGTGAAATGGCGGGGAAGCATCAAAACATCATTCACGACGATACGTAGGAACGAGTCAAGACGCCCATCAACTGGAAGCGATAGACTCTGGACTGCCAGGAGCCGAACCGAACCAAGCAAAACGCCCAGATAAACTGTAACCGACGGTGCATAAACGGGGTAAGGGGAGTGCAACCTTGTTTTGAGGAAGCTCATGGTGACTTCACATGGCGCAGCTTGCGCTGGTAATAAATTGGGCGCGTCACGTTCTTTGTCCCTTTTCGCTTGCTGCCTTCAGGAACACAAGCTCGGGTCGATCGAGTAGAGAAAGTGATATCAATCGAGAAGCAAGGCGCGATAGATAAGCCGGTGAGTGGTGTGGCGGGTTATGGGCGGGTGGATAAAGAAGAAACGAGGGAGGGAACAAGGATCTGGTCAAAATGACGAAGATGACAAAGACATAGGTTGGGCAACAGTAGCAGTTGCGGTCGCAAACTTGCCCAAGCAAAGAACAGGGTGAAGGGGAGAAGAAGAAGAAGGAGAAGAAGAGAGGAGGAAAATAATAAGGACAAGCCAAGGCGAGGGAGATTTGTTGGAGATTTAGAGGTTGATTGAGCTTGGGGGCGTGTTCCTTGTCTTTGGTTTTGATTTGTTTCTCTCTTCATTGACTCCGATCTGCAATCGCTTGTCCTTGTAAAAGACCATGGGATGGGCTGGCACGCGGCGCAAGACGGAGCGTCCCGCCCGGCGAATAAAGGGTCTTTGGAAGCTCAAGGCTCAAGAGTCTAACTCGCCAAGAACCCTCCCAAAAGACAGGGAACGTCGAGGTAAATGCAGAGTGATGGTAGAGGGGCAAACAAGTCAGTCAGGTGCTATTAGATCAGACAGACATGAGCACCACCATCACTATCACATTCTCTCATCCTCCACCTTTGCCGACCAACAGCAGCTTCAGCTAGAGCCTGTCAAGGTATGCTACCTTGGAATAGCAGGGACAAGTGACTGACTGCACCAGTATCCAGGCTGGGCCCCAAGTCAGGCACAGAGGGGCCCAGTGATCGATCGAGTGATTCAGGGTTGGTGAATGCCCAAAACTTATGGGGTCTTGTCCTCCTATCAAGGCCCAAGCACATGGGCCTCCCCCCCAGCTCCAGAATGGCGGAGGTGGGAAGCCACCAAGTGAGCAGTGTCCACACTGGTTTCAACTTGCTTCACTGCCCGCTTCTGTCTTTTGTCGTCTGTATGCAATGCCGCACCATGTGTTGTTGACCATCCTTTGGGCGCCCGGTTGGAATGGCGCTTAATCTTTGTTGAGACTTCTGCTAATCTCCTCTGGCAACCGGATACAAGGAAGTTTGTAGCTCTGGCTCTGGGGCGACATGGTATAGCCGGCCCGTGCAAAAGCGAACAGAGATGACTGGAGGGTCCTTGGATCGTGAGCTTGTAACCTCTGTGAGCCAGAGGCTCCAAAGCAAGCGACCAGAAAACGCGCAATCTCAACGCCTTGTCCTCCAGATAGGAAGATTATGTATAGATGTCATGAAGTAACAAAAGAGCAGGCATGATGTCAAAGGATGCAACCGAATAACTCAAACAGAATGCGACAATAACAGAGATAAAAAGGAATTATTTATACATACCCAGCTCCTGGCTGAGGGCTTGCACCCTCCATGGTGATGATAGGTTTGAGACCGTCCTTCTTGCGCTTCTTGGCAGCGAGACTGCTGCTGTTGCTGTTGTGTCCGTTCTTTTGGGCGTCGGGGGATTGTGTGCCGTTCATTGTGTTGGGTTCGTCAAATCTGCCTGCGCGCAACAGTGCAGAGTTTATATTCTAAAGAAAAGTCGATATATATCTGGCGATGGTGTCGCCAAGTCGTCAATGATCTGTCGTAACTTCGTTGAATGTTTTATCGTAGCGCAGGGCAGGATGCGACAAGTCTTGGGGTTTCGGTGAGATCCCAATGTCGAGATGAGGTGGGGGAAGAGGGGTGCTTGTAAGTGCTCGATCGGAAGGCGTCGCAAAAGTGTCTTCTTTTTCGCAGCAAAGTAAACAAGAAACCGCTCAGACAATGGCTATCGAAGATGTCTGACAAAGTAAGGAGATTATCAAAAAGATGAAATGATAATTGAGGTAGCGGTGCGGCAGTGGCGTCAAGGTAGATCTTTTTGAAAATCGAATCAAAGATGTTGCGCAGTGGCGGCGCAATCTGACCAGGATTAATCGAGTACTGTGAACGGGCCAAGGAATTGGTCCCAATGACTAGCTGAATCTTGGATGCAATTTGGTTGACCGAGTAATGACTTGCGACAGAGCTCCGAACGGGCCGCGACAGCTTTTCTATACCTAGGCTTCTGGACGAAATATTGGGAATAAAGATGATGGGGAAGAAGAAAAGGAAGAAGAACGAGGGGAGGGGCCCAGAAGAAGAAGAATGGCGTTGAAGGAGCAAGGCTAGGGTCGGGGTTTGATGAAGCGGGAAAGTGGGAAGTAGGCGCTGGATGTGAGATTCTTATGGTAGAAACGGGCCAACAGAATTTTGCGACGACTTCCATCTACAAGAGCTACCTATCTATCTACCTGACGTTAGTAACAATTTATCGTGACCTAAAACCCAGCGCAAAACGTAGGCGGCCACAGATTTGTTTGTGAAATTATATACCATGACGAGAGCGAGAGGTAAGTTCTATGATACGAAGCATATCACGATTAAAGATTCAGGCACGTTTCTGAAAGAGCAGTGAAATCAACCAAGATCGATGGCATTCTGTCAAGACATCCAACCACGATAAAGACAGTTGCGCCAGGTGCATCTCGAACTCCAAAGCGACTTACACCCCTGAAACCGCTCAACATTTAGCTGACAAGATAATGACGAAGTAACAGGAAGCCCCTTGCATACATCCGACTGAGCGCCTGGAGAAAACCTTGATCCCTTGTATTTTATTCCCTGTGCCTGGACCATGGATTCGATGTGTGTAACAACGAGTCAGCCAGCGGCACTTGGAGTAATGGTAGTCAAAACGATACTCCCGCATACGGCGCTAAAAATAATGGCGCGCGCGCATATTCTGAGGGGCTGACGCCATTCTTTGATATTTTGCAGGTACCTGGACGACGTGGGGTACTTATATGGACAACAGGGGCACCTCTAGAGGTGTCCCTGTTCTCCAGCAGAATCTTTAAAAAAATGTGTTATTAGCTTACTTCTACGAAGTACTTGTAGGTAAATAACTAATGTCTAAGTTCTTTCATATTTCCTATTAGATAGTTTCCTAATATTGTAGTGCAAGTTATAGCACGCAGTCTTTATTGGGTATTCTTTATAAAATACCTACCCCAACCCGTATTTGCGATACTCGACTCCAACCTCTCCAACCACCAAATTCTGGGCTCTCGACACCCCCGACCTGACGTCACCGCATCCTTGTTCGGGAAATCTGGTCCAAGGACACCAAGGAACACTTCCCAAAAATCAAGCCATGAAACCTCATTATGGAGGATCCATAGCAAGAGAAATAGGCTTGTGTTGATTTGGGATGGCTCTCCGTAGTACGGGCATGTGACACGAATTCCCTCATTGTGCCAAGGTGTTGCACTTACGAGCTCACTGTATCATGAGCTTATAAACCTTCACAGTCGGTTGAGTTTCAGGTGATTGATATACTATCATCAAGAAGAGAATGGCTTAAATTTGGTTCAACGTTATGTTCATAACCGTGCAGCAATCCAGAATAAGACAATATTTCGAGAATAGCCTTATGCCGTCATCACCATCTGTCAAATAGCAAACCGAGGCTGTCTTACTATCATATGAACATTTAAGGTCTTGTAAAATTTATGAGGTGGGTTAGCAATTACAGTAAGCCATCCCCGTGTCTTTTTTCATGTGTCAAACTGACAACATGTTGAAAGGCACGTGGCACGAGGATCGCCCATGTCATCTGCTATCTCGCAAACACGGGATGAAAACCACTTTGCTGTCACAGACAATGAGATCACACACCATCGCGTCAATAGCAACTTGAACTAGTCCATGATACAAGGCTTCCATTTTGTATGAGTTTACTAGACAATGCGTACGCCCTAAACGCCAAACCCAAACCCAAACCCGCCGACACCAACCGTCGTCTTTGACATCAACTAATAGCTTACAACCTGTATGGTCACCAAGGCATGCTTCCAAAATAAGCACAAATAGCAACTTTCAGCCAGCTTCTTCTTAAGCAGCCCTCTTCTTGCTCTTCTGGGTCATCTTGCGGAACGCCTCCATACCGCCGGCACCGAGGGGACGGTGGCTGGAATCTCGAGACGCAGTGAAAGTGCTCTGAGGGGCAACAGTGTAGCTCGAAGGCAGATTCACCATACGAGCCGAGTTGTTGCCGCGTGCAGATGCCAGCAGACGCTCGCGCTCGGCTTCCTTGGCGTTGGCTGCAGGGCGCTGGGAGAGACTAAACTGGGAGTTCGCCTTTTGGCGTTGTGCCAGCTTCGCAGCTCTAGAAACCAGTTAGCACATACAGTAAGTAAATGTGATGGCAGGGCACATACGTATAATCGTAATCACGGGTCTCAATCTGTCGCTTCTTGTAATCATCGGTTCGCTTCAGGATAGGTCGACTCCATTCACCAAGAAGTCTCTGTGCGATTCGCTTGATGCTGGGCTCGGGTTTCTTGCTTCGGGTGTAAAAGACAACGACCCTTCCAATACCACTGCTAAGGAGTGATTCCTTCTCAATGTTCATTTTGGCGAGAGCTGTGAAGATGTCACGCTGGATGTTGTACGCCGGAAGGGACCCGTCGTTCAGAGGCTCCAGAAAGAATTTAACATGCTGCAAAAAGTTTGTGTCGGGATCTAGAACGGCGTGTTGAACGTTGTTTCTGTTCAGAATAGCGGTGACCTCAGGAAGCAGTTTGAGCTTGTGAAGAGCTGGTTGACCAGCCTCACGAGCCTGGTTATCGGCCTGACAGGCCTGTTCCATCTGCACCTTGAGGTCCGCCAACAAATCGTCAATTTCATCCTCAAGATCCTAAGAAAAACATGATTAGCCAGAGACTTCCAAGCATACGCATCAGAGCACCTACAATCTCATCCTTCTTCTTGCGCTTAGGGCCGCTGGGCTTCTTGATCGCTGCATCAAGAGCCCGGTCAATGGCCCGTTTTCGTCGCTCCTCTGGTGTGAGGTTCTCTTCCTTCTCCGGCTCGGGGGTGGCAGCTTTCGCCCGAGGGCGTCGTTCTCCGTCGCCACCAGCGCGTCTTGACCGCCGTGACTTTTTACCACCATCTTCAGCATCGTCCATCTCAACATCATCATCGCGATCTCGACGCTTCTTGTCTCGTCGGCCCTCGCGGGGTTTCTTTGGAGCCTCTCCTTCTGCGCGCTTCCGCTTAGTCGCTTTCAACGTGCGAGCAACATCTTCGTCAATGTCGACGGGACGGTCTTCAATGTTGGCGGTTTCAGGGTCATAATCTTCGAACTGATCCTCGTCTACTTCTGATAGCGCATCAGATTCACGATCAGAATCAGCAGCGGCGGCAGCATCTTCGTACTCCTGCTCCTGGCCATCGTTGACGGGCTCATTGGCGTTCTCGCCAACGGGAGAATCCCTTTCGGACATGGCGTCGCGTCGTCGATCGCGTTTGGTGCTCTGTAAATATTTCTGTCGGTCGTAAGCCCGTGAATTTATTACACCAGGTTATGCTGCGAGTGTTATTTCTAGAGAATATTGCCGGCGATGATTTGTTATGAAGCTTTGATCGCAAAAGAAAGATGAATCGCAAAGCTTCAACTTTCTTTGCCTGGCTAGAGCCGCCACAAATGAGGCGTACCCCTGCTGCTGACATAATCTGGAGCTCCATTATGAACTAGCAGCCTGAGGCAGGACCCGCAATAGATTTGTTTACTTTGGCTTTTTGGTTGCTAGACAATTGACGGTTGCAGGTTTGCTGGTTACGTTATTCACAAAGACGTCCAGACGTCAAAACCAAACCCCGAGCCAGTTGAAGAATCCTCTCATCCCAATTCTTCGAGTTATTGAAGAGGTATTAAGTAATTATGGATCGTCGAACATACGAAGGCCCCATGGACTGGGAGTACCAAGACAGTGGCCCTCTTGATCCCGCCAGCCCTTTTACCCATGCAGCCAAAAGTAACTCGCAGAATGGTTAGTTGAAACGTTGTCGAGCTATGAGCTGCTACAGTGCAGAAAGGCTCCGGTTTGGCAGTGGCAACAGCTAGTTAACTTGCTTGTTCGCAGTATTCGCCTCTCCTTCAAAATTAAGCGCACGACCAAACCCTTTCGCCAGCATTGGTACACCCACGAGACCTCAACCACCCCATTCCTCCTTTTTCACACCTCAACTGCCTTCCAAAGCTGCCGCGCCTCCGTTCCGAAACCCCGCCTTCACAACACCCCGGCGACCCTTTGATGAACTAGCCCTTTCTGAAGCTTCTGGTGCTGAGGACAGCCCTGCTCTGACTGAGGTATCGGAGTTCCCGAACGATACTCCTGAAGCAGATCGCATGAGCGACGTCAATATGAGTGGCATGACGAGCCCTAGTAAGATTAACAAGTCACACCGATATGGCAAAACTCCTTTCTCTTCCAGGAAGCATACACCTGGCAGGGGCGAGATTCGAGCAACTCGGGATCTATCTGTAACTGATTTCATCCGCAAAAGGAAGAGACACAATCTCGATAAAGATGTCAGCAGCATAACTCGACACCGATGGGCAGAGTCAGAGTCAGAGTCCGACTCAGAGGATAGCATTGCACCACGGCAGCGACGTTCGCGAAGCAAAAGGACAAAGGAGCCGCCAAAGGGATTTTTGGGAACCCTATTCCACATGCTGGATGAACATCCCAATGCCCCTGATAATCTATATCGATGGGTGCAACTACTCGTTAATTTTTTCCTTGTTTCTATTTTTGTTTACATTGGTTGGTCAATCGTTGGTACGGTGAGGTCGGATATTCAAAACGCAAACGAGACGGCACGACTTGAGATCATGAGCAAGATTACAGAATGCCAGACTCAATACACTATGAACGAATGTTCGAAGAAAGATCGTCCTGCGCTCAAGGCCATGTGCGACGAGTGGTACGATTGCATGATGCAAAATCCTGAATCCATCATGAGGGTCAAGGTTACGGCCAAGCAAATCGCCGAAATTATCAACGAGTTCTCCGAGGCCATGAATCTTAAGGCCTGGGTAAGTCACTCTGAGACCGTACAAATATGAGCATAGCTAACTTGACCAACAGGGCTTCTTCTTCGCTGTGCTCATCTTCTGCGCATTTGCGAACAACGTTTTTCTGGGTGGTTATGCCAACAAGGCAGCAGCACCAGCTCCATCACAACCGGCAGCTCCGTCTCACGATCCAGCAACTGGTCCAGAGCATGGACCTGGATTTATGTGGATTCCGGTTCAGACGCCGAGGATGCAGAGACATGCGATGCTCGATGAAGGCACAGATACAGACAGTTCTCCGCCCAAGATGAAGCCGATTCTTGCAGCACCTTACACACCTTCGGCTCGCAGAAGCCCTAGCAAAGGCGATCGAGGACGCAGTCCTGTCAAGTACAACCGGAGTCCGAGCAAGGGGAACCGAGAACCATTTGCATAGCGGCTCAGTAGGAGAGGGACATATACGATTATTTCTTGTGTAATTAAGAGGGGAGACTGTATAACATTGATGCATGGATTGGGGCGCATATACTAAGGGCCGGTTGGGTGACGTTTTGAAAACAATGGTTTAACACGGAATCATGGCATGGATGGATGGTCGCCGGGACATTATCATCAATCAAAATATATGGCAGTAACATTCTGCCTCCTTTGTCAGAGACTCGATGCTCTTACTTCCAGTAGGTCTCCATGAACGCTATTAACTGGAAGACACAGTGATCAGATTGAAATGCGGCTTAACTTGATGTCATGATCAAAGCTGGAGCAGTTAATGGAAAAAACCCAAGCAATTGAGCTGATGACGTACTGTGGGGTAAACTAGAGGGGCACGACCACGGATAGTCCAGGATAAGGTAAGGCGAAGAAACTTTAGCTGTAGAGCGGGCTGTCCTATAGAATAGACTTGGCAAAACACGTTCCTGTCTAAGGTAGGTACAGAGTTGACTTACTCAAACAGTAGTTGAACCGTCTTTAACGGCCAGGCGGCCTCATCTTCTTGGCATTAGCTTTATTAGAAGCCTCTGTATCAAATGTATCGTGTTAGAGCTACGGAAAACGGGATCATTTAATGTACTTCTCCAACCTGATCATCGAGGATACTGCCAAGATGATTATCCTTAGCTTTGTCGATCAGAGGATAATAAGATTCGTTGTGATGTGATATTCTGGGATATCTAAGTACATAATTAACATCAAAACACAAATACCGCTGACATCATTTTCATTCTCACAAGGGTTAAACCCCTTTCTATCACGGAAACCCCCGTCAAAAGTTGACTCACGATTTCGATGGCCATATTAATTTCCAGTCCTGGTACGAGACCCCGCGCGCCGCGACAATGATTGACAGTCCAGGAGGTTGAAGTGCAGGTTCCCTGATTGCAATTTGGAAAGATACGTGCCGATCCAATTAGATAGCGGGGGTGACTAAAATGTGATTCACCAGGAATATGAGAAAGTCGAAAAAGGATGCAAGCAAAATTACATTTGTCTTAGACAATAAAATCGCCAAGGAGATATGATTTCCTGTAAAAATATGACAAAGAAGATCTCATAGTCCTCAACTGCAGGGTAACGGTTCCTTGATGGAACATATTGCCCACTTCAGCCTTGCTTGTAACCTGAACCTCGGATTCAAACTTTAATCAATATCAAGCAGCAAAAACTTAAAATTTTCATCATGTCTTAGGCCACCAAAAGCGGAACGATTCCCGTACCAGTATTTACTTCCCTGGGCAGAGCGAGCTCCTCATCCTCACATCATACTATTACCTTCAACTTGTGATCTCCTTAACGCTCTATTCTGCAGGAATCTTCAAGCAACCGAATCAATCATCGTTAGCTCCACGAGATGAAGTGGTGCGAAATAGGTCCCCGAATTTTGTGATCGACTGATTGACCGAGGAGAGACGCTGCTAAGGTCGGAGAATATTCAGGCATCTGGAGAAGAAAATCACCGAGGAGACGGATAATTCAGCAAGAAAATAAGTCTGGAAAGAAAAAGGATCCAAGGTCCAAGGCGCTACCCGTCGAAACGCTTCGCTGCGATTCTATCCTTTTAGCTAAACCGGCCCGAACTTGGTTGGACTCGACCGCTACGATAACCTTGATTGTGATCGCAACCGCAATCGCAAGAACTTCTATTACAGCGACCCAACCTTTTACCAACTCTCTCCTCCGTTCTACCTCTCCTCATCTCTTACCTTCTCTAAAGATTCGGCTTCCGTTGTCAGCGCATCTATTCGGCTTTCCCCCCCAGTTTTGTTTTACCATCGTCATCGGCTGCGAAACGCCAGCTTCGATAGTCGCCAGTCCGTGTCGTGCATGGACCACAGCGTACAGCTTGTGATATTTATTACCGGCACCATCATCGACTGAGTGACGCTAAGTCTGTCCCCCGACAGTTGCCATTCCCCTTTTGCGAATCGCAGAATTCGACGAGGAGTAGGAAGCGACATTGCGAGCGCTTCAAGGCGCCATAATCCCCGGACTTTTGTACGCCTGGTCTCGCCCTTGACTCGCGGAGCTGGCCACGTCCTCCGTTAACCTCCCTAGCCACAAACCCACCAGTTTGCGAGCTTCTCAGCTCACCTCTAGCTTGGTTATACCCAGCTAGCTCTCTACTGGCTAGATCGACGATTTGTTTTTTTAACCTAGCAATCGCAGCTTACTGCGACCGGTTTCGACCTGGATCCAAGAGCTTGGGGCATCTTAAACCGTTGTGTCTCCGCATCGCATTTACCACGCTACAAGCCGTGACGCGAAAACGAAAGTAGAAGCTATAGTTATTCAAGCTATCCTCGGTTTTCTCAACACCGACAGTTTCGGCGTCACGCAGTGTGAAAGGGAAAAGGCAGCTCAGGCTTCAAGCTTTAAGCTCAAAATCCGACGCCACCATCTTGAATTCCCTCGCAGCATGTCAGGCTGCGCCGTACCGTTCGCCGCCGTCGCCCCTCCGAGACCTCATCCAACCCGAAGCTCTTCGAGCTGAAGGCCGGAGCCAACAACGCTGAACGACGGACACCGGATTCGATCCGCACACGACAGCCGCAAACCCTCTTCACCTACCACTCTTTCTATAATATCGCGACAGCCTTGCAGAAAGACTGAGAAATTGTGCGATGGATGTAGACGAGAATTCAGACACTGCCAGTCAGCGGCAACCCAGTGCTGAGCATACGCCACAAGGGACTTCAACGTCGCAAATTGGGGGAGCTTCCTCACAGGGCAATCCTACCCCCACCTCGGCCCAGTCCTCCAACACGCCCTCGACTGCGTCGGGCGCCGCAACCAACATCAACCATACGCAAAGCTCGAAACGTCGTCGAGGCTTGGGTGTCGTAACGCCCAACGCTTGCACAGAATGTCGCAAAAAGCGTGCAAAGGTATGTAGTAGGAACCAGCTCGCTCTATTCTCTCAATTTTCCAACATGGTCGTTTGACTCTTATGCTTCACTTTTCCTTGTACGTCAGGACGTCACACTATAAGTCATGTAGCTTATGATGGGCTTCCGTGCTATCCAATGTTTTCTGATATATCTCATCACTCTGGTTACGCTTACAATATTTCCTTTACTGACCATGATTCAACAATAGTGTGACGGCAAAAGACCATGCGGACGTTGTAAAGCACAAAAAGACGTTGAATGCGTTTACGAGATTCCGGTACGGCAGTCGAAAGAGAACTTACGAACCGAAATCGAGAGTCTTCGGCAAAAGCAGCGCTCTAGTGACCAGGTCTTTGCAGCGCTTGTTCGACCAGAATTATGGGAGGAAGTCTTGACACGCCTTCGAAGCGGCCAGTCCATTGAAAACATTTCAGAATGGCTCGGAAGCGCACCACATTCCGGAGGTCCGATGCCTTCCTTTAGCTCCCGGCCTGAAGGACCTACGATGGGACCTGTCCCAGGCTTTCCAGGAGGTGGATTAGGGACATTGGCGGCTATGAGTCTGGGTGTGAATCAAGTACCATCACAGCGACCTCCCATCAGGTCGGAGATGGGCCAGAACAGTCCTTGGCAGTCATCTTTTCATAGTCAAACTGGATCGACGAGGAGCAACTCGCACCCAGATATTATGAACTGGACTCCAGATCTCAGAGGACCGCCACAGAACCGAGTGGGATCTTGGGCCGAGGGTATGCACCCTGATGAAATGTCGGATGGTCTTCCGCGATATCGCGGTGTCGAACAAGTTCTGTCGCCTTTGGACGAACCAGAGTCACGAGCTCCGGCTTCGATATGGACTACCATCACCAGCGATGATACCCTCGTTCAGCATCTCTTGGCCTTGTATTTTTGTTGGGAGTACCCGACCTTTGCGTCCCTAAGTAAAGAACACTTCCTACAAGATTTCCAAGAAGGGCGACATCGGTACTGTTCGCCCATCTTGATGAATGCGCTTCTCTCACTGGGTTGTCGCTTCTCAACACAACCCATGTCTCGTGCTAACCCCAACGATCCATATACGTCTGGCGACCACTTTTTCAAAGAGGCATTACGGCTATTTGCCCAGGAAACAGACCACCATAACCTCACTACCATCCAAGCACTGGGGATAATGTCAATCCGGGAAGCTAGTTGCGGACGAGATTCTGAGAGTTGGTATTACGCTGGGCAAAGTATCCGGTTGGCCATTGAGATGGGATTGCACCGGATAATGGACGAAGGAGACGAGGATGAACTTGCCGTACAGTCTGCGACATTTTGGGGAGCATTCGCACTGGACCAGTAAGATACTGTGTGTTGCAAAAACGTACCTTTGCTAACAAATCCCCATAGTGCATGGTCTCTCGCTACAGGCTCATTACCACAATGTTCCTGTTTCCCCCATCTACCGCCAAAGCCTGCGATAATAGGAGACATCGAGGCGTCTTTGTGGGTACCGTATACTGATGACGGTGAGTTTTGAGTTGCTCAATTTACCTTGAGCTATTGCTAACTTTGAAAGGGGCCCCGCTGCAACGCTCATGCCAGCAACCGTCCAATGTACGATCTGTATATAAATGCTTCTGCGAGCTGAGCGAGCTGGTACACCAATCTTTATATATACTGCATTCTCCAGGCAAACCTCTCACTGCCAGAGAGCTCTTGAGCATGTATACGCAGTACCTCAACTGGTACGACCGCATACCAGAGGTACTTCGGCTGGGGCACAACTTCACCCCAGCCGTGTTATTCGCTCAGTAAGTCTCGAGCATGAGTACAGTGCTGTATTGAAGCTAACAAATTGCAGCATGTACTATCACTTTGCCATTCTATTGTTGTTTCGACCACTAATCAAGTTACGAATCATCGGGTCAAAAGTATCGCCACGCGATGTCTGCTCACAGGCAGCCGATGCCATTCAGGGCCTTTTAAGGTCCTACTCGTCTCTTTACACTTTACGAAGAACGCCTTCATTCGTACCCTATTTTGTTTTGACGTCGTCTATCATGCATCTGGCAATCGGTGCAACGACCGTCAAGTCAGACCCTACCGAGAACGATATGGAAAAGGCAGTCAAGGTCGACCCTCGTGTGGCTGAGTCTATAACTCAAGGCATTTCAGATCTTACTGAGATGGCCCCTTGCCATCAGTTTGCTGAACAGGCACTCAACATTCTACGTTACCTGGCCTCAAAGTGGGATATCGATGTTGAAAACAGTGTCGACAAGCTGACAGCGGAGGAATACGATCGTTTAGTTCTGCCGCATACGGGAAGTCTTAACTTCTTTTCACCCAACTTGCGTGAGGGAGATATAACGTGTCAGTGGGGTATGGGGCCGCAAATATCTACGTCCGAGCAGTCGCCATCGGTTCAAAATGTGGGGGATAATATGGAGAATCCTCTCTTCTGGCCTTTCCCAATGCAAGGACGACCTATTCTTCCGGATGGCCTTGAACTGGAGCGCGCGGGCTTTTCAATTCTTTGAGAAGCTCTAACTCGACCACGTCTTTCGGCTAAACATCATGCCTTCTTCACTTGCGAGCTTTGTGTTTTACTACAGATATCCTAGGGATGTAGAGTATGGTATCTGGAACGGTGTTGCTAGGCGAAATGGGGTCGGCCGGGCAAAATGCGGCTGGCATTTTTTGGCGAAGGGGAGCTTTGGAGTCATTATTACGGGCTTATAAAAGCGAGATGTGGTTTGTTCTATAATGGGTGACCCCTTTTGTAAGAGAAGTTGCATTGCATGGCATGATGGGAGATAGACCATTGTGTACTGCGGAGGATGGGTTTGATATACGGAATACCCAAAAATGAAATGCAAGCGTCAAGTGCGTATAACTATGGTGTCTTGTGGTGCTCTCGACTCGGGGGCCAAGGTTCGAGGTAGCCATACTAGCAGAGAATCGGCCGGTCTGCTGGGTCAATGAATAGGGTGAGTATTTTATACATCATTTCGTATCAATCTACGCAATCAGGCGATACTGTCATGCAGTCTTCAATGGGCTATTGTGGTTTCGGACACGCAGTCTGTTTGCGACTTATATCCCGTTGGAGGAGTACTTGACAGGTCACTTGTTAAGCATAAACCCTCTATAGTGAAACGTAACTTTCGCAGCCCTAAATGAACACGGGCAGATTGCTTAGATTGTTTCTAATATGTGTTACCTTCAAGACTTTATTGGTGGTCACAGCGGATGTCATGCAGGATACCGTTGCACCCCTGGACACCATGCCTTTTGGCAAACATTTTGTGCAAAGATATGATTTTTAGCTGCATATGACGGAGATGAGCAAGATGCAGATAAGAAGAAGGCTGAGGTTCAACGGCAAACAGAGCGCTGCCATCTGCAGAGTCCCGAAATTGTGCCTGCGTGTGTCGTGGATGTTGCGCAAGGGGGTTTATTCTTCTCCTTTCCATGTTCTTCTTTGCTCGGGGTAATGAAAATACAAAGACTGGTGTTTGGGCTGTGCCTTTCGAGAAATCTGTTCTTTGAATTGAACCGAGTCGAGTAGGGACATCCTTCGATGAGACGAGACGAGTTGCTCTTGAGACTACAAACTCACAACATCATGGATAACGAGCGAACGGTGCACACACAAATACCACTCTATCTAATCCTCAAGTTCTCCTAGAATCTTCAGTTTTGAAGCACTTTGTTCAAGGCAGGTGAAAGCTCGAACGAATCAATCTCGATATCCGAACTAACTCTGCATTTGAAGAACAGATCCATCACCATTCATCAATGAGCCGACTTTTACTACAAACGATCTTTCTCTATAACAGAGTCTTTCACTCGACTGCCTTAGTACATTATCCAGAAGCAGCATCATTTTCACCATTGATACACCCGAGCCATCCCGTTACGTATTGTCTGAAGATATTCCAATCCAGCTCCCTACGAACATCCTTTCAGTACCGCACTGATACATGCCACAAACACACACACTCTCTCAACGGTAATCGAATACGCCTTAAGCTCTTTTGGCTCTTGTTATGCAATAGATACCTAGTTAAAAATACTGAGCATTCCGTAAAAGGCAAGTGCCGAGAAGCTGTCTGGCGGCCGTCGTGCATACTTTGATCAGAAACACCAGCCCCCTTTCCCGCTGACATTGATTCCATCACGGTAACAGCACTGGAAAGGCCAGTAGGTGGCAATAGTAACCTCGAGGATATCTGCTTATCAACTGAAAGGACTTTACCCCGGGCAACCTGGCATTTCCAGATTCTCTCGCATCCGCCGACACTGTCAGGAACTGGCAACAGCCTCCTGCAACTCCATCCTGATTCATTCATCACCTGCAGGTGCCAGGCGGATCATTTCTCCCAGCTTATTTCCACTCCCTCTGCCTCTTCTCCCTCCTCTTTCCTTCTTCCCCCATTCATAGTTGCTGGGCAACTTGAGTCATCATCGGCATTCGCTCCTTTCTACGAGCATCTCTCTTGCTTTTCTCGTTTCAGGCTCCCTCCCACTTTAAATCCTTTTCATCCCATCGCTTTTCGCTTGTTTACATCTTCTCTTCTCCATCAAAACAGTTGATTTACTTGCTTTGTTCGGACGGGATCCCGTATTTTCCACTATCTTGAGTCGCGTGTTCGATCCATCACCAGGCTGCTTGAGATCTGCTGTTCCGAGTCAGTCTTGTTGCACCTCAACTCGCTCATCTTCATCGGCAGCACTACTTTCTCGAAAGCGGTCCAGCTTCTTTGCGTCCGTCGCGAGGATGGAAAGAATGCACAAGGTGAGAACGACGGCTTCCCCTCTTTTCTGCTCATGCTAACCTGCCCTAGATATCAAGGGATCAATCTCCTCTGGAGATAATCACCGACCATGTCATGAACAAACAGCTACCCACAGTACGGGATCCTTGTTGTTGGAAGTCCTGTCCTGAGCTTCCTGAGCCTGATGAATTCTTGACTGTCGATCCGGCACCGCTTCCTTCAAGGCTGGAGGAAGACGAAGTCCTCACCAAGGAAAATTATCTGGAACTCCAATACCGCCTTAATCGGTTTGAGGGCACCGAGCTACTGAGGAGGGCTATCAATACATTCAGGAGCGACCCCAAGATGGCAGAAAACAATGAATTCCACATCTACACTCAGGTTAGCTTTTGCTCTTCTTCTACCATTGAACCTCCTGCTTACATCTACAAGGTGCATGTTGAAGGCTACCTGTTCGCCAAATCTGGACCTGCTTGCCGCATTTCTTTTTCACCAGACCGCTCCCCAACCAAGGTCAATTGGAAACAATCCACGCGTCTCACCGCTGGGACATTGGTTGCTTTGTCCACTGTCTCCGATTGCTTTGCTAAACAGTGTTTTCTCGCTGTTGTTGCAGCGAGATATCTTCTGGGCGGCCTACTGCCGGACCCCGAGGACAACGAGGATGAGAATACCCCTCCCCGCATCGAGATCTTTTGGTCCAACTGCGCAAATGCATTCTTCGATCCCACTGTTGAGATGGTGATGCTCGAGGCCAATGGCGGCTATTTTGAGACGGTTCGTCACGCAATGGTTGGCTTGCAGCATGCTGCCAATTTCGAGTAGGTCTTTCCACTTCATATTGAGTCGGTTACCGAGCTAATGTTCTCTACCAGATCCAAATTCGACAAATATATAGTGGACGGATCGACCAAAGAGTGTGCTGCGGCCTATCTCAACGAAGTTCCCGGTCGGGTCGCTCAACTTCCAGACAGTGTCAGTCTCTTTGACCCGTCTCAAAAGGAAGCCTTTGATCGCATGACTTCTCGAGAGCTTGCCGTTGTCCAAGGCCCTCCTGGTACTGGCAAGACATTTACATCAGTCGTCGCTCTCGAAAGCTACATTCGAACTCTCAAAGCCGGAAGGGGGAAAGATGAAGCCATTCCACCAGTTGTGGTTGCTGCGCAAACTAACCATGCTCTTGATCAGCTTCTGAATAGATGTTCGGCTTTCGAGGCTGTGATTGCCCGGCTTGGTGGGCGTACAGAGGACAAAGGAATTGCTTCTCGTACTTTGTACAATATCAGGCAGAACTCGAAGCTCTCCCGCGGCACTTCAAAAGGCGAGAGATCCAGAAAATCGGTACTGGAGAGGCTCCAACGTCTTTTGGCAAGTTGTTTCCCGCCTTCTCTCATATCGGCCGAAGAATTTCGCGAAGAGGAGCTTATCAGCAAAGAACAGTACGAATCTCTTGATGACGAAGAATGGGAGTCGACTAATCTGGTTGACGAAGATGGAGACATCGTCTCCGCCAGCTCTATGGCACAATGGCTCGAAGGCCATATCGAGTCCGATCACACATACGTCTACCGGCCTCCAACCGACCAGGCCGATGCTCCTGATGTCAACGATGTCGATCTAGGTGCAACAAAACCCGAGGAAGACAATGACAAAGAACGCCTTCCGGGACAGTTCTTCTCTACCAAGTTTCATGTTACTGGTTCTATCCCCAACGCAGCTTCCGCAGAAGGTGTGGCGTATCAGGCACGGAAGCTCCTTGCAAAACATTCTGATCTATACACCATAAAGCCACAGCATCGTGGCATGATATACAGGCACCTTCGACAGGAACTCATCCGGAGAAGAGCTCAGAGGTTTCCCTCTCTCCTTAAGGAGTATCTGGCAGCTTGCGATGAGGTCAAGATTAGCCGGTGGGAAAAGGATGTAAAAATCATTCTTGACGAACGAATTGAGATATTGGGCTGCACTACCACTGGGCTCACCAAGTATCGCGGCTTAATTGCCGCACTCAAACCTCGTGTGTTGATGATTGAGGAAGCTGCTGAAACCCGGGAAGCCAATATCAGTTCAGCACTGTATCCTTCACTAGACCAGATCGTGCTCGTTGGAGATCATCAACAATTGCTTCCTCAAGTTGATGTCCAAGAGCTTGCTCGAGAGCCTTACAATATGCATGTCTCTCTGTTCGAGAAGCTGGTCAAACTCAACCTGCCGTACACTATGCTCCAAGTACAACGTCGCATGATTCCCGCAGTTCGTGAGGTAGCCAATGCCTTCTACCCCAAGTTAACAGATCATTGCAGTGTCAATGACCCCAATCTTCGGCCGCCAGTCCCGGGCATGGGAGGAATGAACCTCTTCTGGTTTCACCATGAGTGGGATGAGTTGCAGAACGCAAACGACTTCTCATTCTCTAACCCAAAGGAAGCAGACATGATAGTCAGGTTTGTGCGCTATCTAGTTCAAAACGGCGTTAACCCAGGAGAAATCACCATGTTGACCTTTTACAGAGGTCAGGTTGCTGCCCTGACCGAGAAACTCCGTGGAGATCCTGTCCTCTTGAACGCGAACCCCACGAGGGAGTGGTCGGTTAGAACTGTCGATGGCTTTCAAGGCGAGGAGAACGAAGTGATACTCCTTTCTCTGGTCCGAAGTGTTCGCCCAGGCTTTGTACAGAATGAGAACCGAGCAGTCGTTGCCACTAGCCGAGCGAAATGTGGAATGTACATTTTCGGCAATGCCCTGAACCTTTTGAAAGAAGGGAGTCAAAGTTTCAGAACATGGTCGAAGGTGCACAATGTGTTTGCTGAAAATGGGTGCATCAACACTGCCCTCCCAGTCACATGCAAGAATCATGGACGAGTAACTGATATCTGGGACATTGAAGGCTGGGATGCTATCCCGGGCGCTGGTTGTGGCCAAAGTTGCGACGAGGTATGCCCTGAAGGCCATGCTTGTCCAATGACATGTCACCCCTTTGATCAATCTCAGCTTAAATGCCAACACACATGTGGCAAGGTCTTGGATTGTGGCCATGAATGTAGCTCTCTTTGTGGAGATTATTGTGAGTGTTCTCAACGTTGTCACAAACCTCCTGGAATGACAATTCCTATCCGAACTCCACGTCTCCCCGGCCCATCGCCTCGCGAAGCTCTTCAGTTTAATCGAGGCGGCAAAGCTGGAAGAAAACGCGGGTCGCAACGAGGCAACAGAGGTGGGAGAGGTGGCAGAGGTGGTCTTGACCAACAAGCCCATACTTCGCAGGTTCGCACTCCTCCCCAAGGTGTAGATCCGAACATGCAGTTGACCCCGAAACAAACTGTCGCCGTTGAGAAAAAGCCAGTTTCAGTTGCCGCAACTCATTCAGGTTCGTCCCAAACGATGCAGCCTTCCCATCAGCAAGAACCTACAAGCGAAGAATTGATGGAGAATGGGTACTATTCGCAAATATTGGAGTCGCAAAGGACCATGACAACTACATCGAGCCGTTATGGCATAGAGGCGGATATTATTGGCTCTGCAGCACAGTTTGAGACAGGTACCCTCTCTCTATCAGAGGATTCGATGTCGGACAAATGGAGTCCGGAGAAGGTATCGCAACATGACGAGGCTGAAATTGAAATGGCCAGAAGAGAACAACAGAAGAGTCCTTGTCCCACTGTTGTTAACGAAACCTTTCGCTCAACGAGTATGGCTGCTGATGGTAGTCGTGTATATGGCCCCGTCTCGTATAGGAACTATACCATCCCGGCGCCAGCCCCAGAGCAAATTCCTAGGGCAGCGAGCAGCCAGGCAAGTTCCAGCTCCGTCTCTGGCAATTTGCGAAGCAGAAAACACCAGGCTCTAGACGCAGCAGCTGGGGCTTTCATAGGCGAAGACTACAACCATTCCGGATATGGGCTGGAGAACGCAGGGTCAGTGGAAGCCGGCATTGACGAGAGTACTGATTTGATCAGCTTTGACTGAAAAATTGGTGGAAGACGAGCGGTTTGTATGAGTTCGACCTGGCGTGAGAAGAGCATGCCAGGGACTTTTTGGCGAGCCGAGATTTGAAGGCCAGGTCAGAGGAATCCCAGTACTCAGCAGGTGGCAGCAGGTAATAACAAAGGTTCTAGTGTTTGAGTTGTAGATCAGGCTTTGTCAAAAAGCTTGTACAGAACATTGTTCCCTGTGTTGTGTCTGGCATTGCGCAAGTGATTGAGATGACGATTAGCTTGAGCTAGAATTGAGGAAGTTGAGGAACTTATCATGACCAGATTGAACAGTTGCCCACATTAAGTGACACAAGAAGCATATTAAGTCTAGAATCAATTTTCTGTCTAAGTGTATTGCCTTTACAAAAGACGAACTATCTAGGCCAAGACTAGCCATGATCAACTCCAGCGCCCAACGTAGACAAACCAAGAAGTTATCCATTCGTGACATTAATCTCATAACCAATCAACACCTCTGTGCTGGTCCCCTCCCAGCCTCTGGTGCCGGCAGCGCTGAGCATGAAGCGGCTGGTTGGGTCGATGTAGAGACTGGATATGACGCCTGCGCGGGGAGGGCCAGGGATGATGAGGAAAGGAACGGTGGAGTGTTTAAAGGCACGGGATTCGCGGAGGTCGTAGAGACGGAGGATGTCGTGTGAGGCGCTGCGTGGTTATTAGCATAGGGGAATTGAGGTGAGAATAGGAGTAGGATTGTGGAGGAAAGACTTGACTCACCAGACGAGATGGCGGCCGTTTACCATTGGTCTCACGGCACTGACTGCGCCACTACCAGCAGGAAACTTGAGCGTCCTCTGCGGTTCCCAATTACGCTTCGCTTTGTGGATGTCAAACTCCTCCACCGTGCCGTTTCGTCGTCCGGCGTAGATGGTGTTGCCCGAGGGACTCCAGCAGGCGCCCATGCACCAGGGTGGAACACCAAAACGGGTGCCGATGCGTGCGACGGGACCGGGTTGACGCTTATCCCAGATGCGAAGAGAGCCGTCCATGGCGGCGGAGAGGAAGGTTGTGGGGGATGTTTGGGTTGGGTCGTGGGCGACTGTAGGTTGGGATATCAGGAGGGAGGGAGAAGGGGGGTCTTCTTGGGATGCTGGCGGTGGTTGAGAGTCGAGGGG